>JANHZU010003234.1:126757-137875 GCA_032468055.1 Acrochordus granulatus
AAAAGCATGCAAAATGCAAGTAGATAAATAGGTACCACCTAAATTGGTGGGAAGGTAACAGCATTCCATGTGCCTCAACGTGTAGTCATGCCGGCCACATGACCATGGAAGAATCTTTGGATTATGTTGGCTCTTTAGCTATGAAACAGAGATGAGCACTGCCCCCTAGAGTCAGCCACAACTGGCAGGGGAAACCTTTACCTTTATTCATGGGTCTAGCTCGGACCAAATGTGCTTTGGTTCTGCCTTTCTCCAGTTTTTCTTCACCAACAGAAAAAGAAACTATAAGAATATATCCCTCAACCTGGTTGGAGCCAATGGCTGTTTGACTCCTTCTTTGTCCAAATGTTCTCCTCAAAGACCACTCCATTCATGAAATATGCAACAAGATGAATATGTTGATATTTCTTTATTTTTATTTATCCAATTTATATGGCCACCCATCTCAATGAGTGAGCTTCTCTTCAATGCCTTATCTTTCCATTCTCTTGCTATCCTTCTCTCACCATCTTGTATTCATCTTGTGTTCTTTGAGGCACTTACTGCAAAATGCAAACATGGTTGCAAATACATACATAATTTCTGTTGAGAAAACTGTCCCAATGTGGCAATGTCTCAATATGTTGGAGTCTAATTCCCATAATTGTTGACTACTATGACCATTGACTTAGTGACCATCAATTCTGGGAGTTGCATTCCCAGCAGATTTAAAGAGTATCAGATTAGGGAGGGATATACGAATAATACATTAATTAAGATTAATTGAAAAACAAAGGCAAAGAAATAACAGAAAGTATTGAATATAAGGTAACTTCTTCAAAACTCGATATACAGGCTGGATGTTTAACCATGCATATTGGAGGTGTCATCATCGAGGGGAAAGAAAATTAATTTCACTGGCAGAAGCAGCTGTTTAATTGAGGCATTTTTATTGTATGTTCTCATTCTTCCCCCCCCATAAAAAAACTGCAGGGCATTTACATAATTTCTGCACAGAATTACCTCTTGGATAAGAATTTTTCAATATATGAAGTGACCTTCAGAATTCAAAGGTAGATGAGATGTAAATTGCTATTTGCTCTTCCTAGGGAATCCTGATGAATAAAAAGTATATGCCTTAGGGATATCATTCCGAAGGTTCTTAGCCCCTTTCATCATCATTTGAGAAAAAGTTATGGCAGTTAAAAATTATATTTAGGTCTCATCATGGAAACATGGCCCAAGGTTCGGTGGGATTTCTAAACATTATCTGGCTCAAGATGGCTTTTAGAATAGGATACCTCTCACCCACTTTTTGCTTTATAGGAAGTCTAACAGGATTTGGGAAATTTTCTCTTGGACAAGACAAAATAAAGGAACTTTTTAATATAAAAGTGTTTTGATAATGATTTATTAAAACAAGGTGATAATATATTATGTTTACAAACTGCCATAACTGGATTCACACAGCATGGTAAGGGAAAAAACATATAAAAGACCTGTCTTGTGATAAGCCATGGTTTGCTTGACCATGCTTAAAATGGCCTTATTCAATTATGAATAAAGCATATTTTAAGGGACCACAAAGCAGAATTCACACGATACGCTTGGCACAATATATGGAAGTGGCCAAAGTGAAATTTTGTGTTTACTCAAACTTAAGAGATTTTTATAATCCTTTTAATGTGTTATATCATTCATGTTTATATACAGATCAGATTTAATCAATGTCTTATTGTGTTATTTGGAGTTTCAACTGTTGTCGACACTATTCTAGAAGACTAGAATTTCCAACAAGTCTAGAAGACCTGTTGACCTTTGAGGTCAGAACATCCTGAAGAAAATCTATATGGTTCCTGAATCAATACTGACTTGAGGATCATCATTGCCATAAATAAATGCAAGCTCATTTTGCATTTTAAGAGGCTGTTGCAGACACTTTCACAAAATGTTTGTCACAGTGGGACTAGCCAATCACAACATTTCCATTTCTCCAAAAGACAAGCCATAGAACAGACTCTTCCTTACCTCCTTTTGCCTTCCAGGTTGTTCTTTGCTATGTTCTAACTGTCTTGGTTTCAGGGCAAGTGGGTGCACTTCCAGAACCCCCAAAGCAGAAGCAGAGATGCCCATGAGGCTAACATGTTCTTGTGTTTTGTTTCCACAGAACCATCTGGTATGAATTGTATGCCCGGGAATGGCCATTCAAAACCCAACCAGCCGAGGCAATAATTTGGCAAGTGGGCCGAGGGATGAAGCCAAACCTCAGCCAGATCGGCATGGGGAAGGAGATTTCAGTAGGTGACTTTCAGATGAGGTGGTGGTAGGGAGTGAAGAAGAAAGCCAGATAAACTACTCAAGCATTAACCACTTGCTTGTGTCAGGAACACTTATGTAATGTGGCATGGATTTAGGTGGACTTGAGGTGATGTTCTCACTCTTCCCAGGACGTTTGCAGGGTCTTTCAGGCAGTGCATGGACTTTCATGGTGTTTGTTTTGAGAATCCCATAGAAAGAGAACAGGTGGGTCCCCCTGTGAATGAACAGGACACCCTCATCCCTAGTGGGCACAGCGTTTCAGCCCATACTGGAGATGCAAGCAATCCTTGCCCAAATTGCTTCCAATCATAATTTCAGCTCAGGCTGGAATGGAGACTAGAGAGCAGAGGAGTGGAGAAGGAACTCTGTTTGCAATTTTACCCCTGGGTGGGATCACAGATCATTCACCCACAGAGGAGAACGAGGCATAATTATTTCTGGGAAGGAAAGCTGGTGACTTTTAGCCTCAAGTTTGCTTATTTAAAACCTTTTTATCCAGCTGTCTCAAATGCACACAGATTGGCTTTGATCCATAAAATAAGTCTAATAATAGTCTCAAACATTCACAGTTAAAAAAGTAAACCCTGGTACTAGTGGTTGAATAGTAAATTCACAATGATTGGATGAGGCAGGAAAAGTTCAGGACAAAATGGAAGCCTGATAGAACTGGCCTTTCAGCCAAGACAGTGTACTGACCTTGGTTTCTCCACTCCTCGTGCTGCAGTTCTTACAGAACAAGGCTGAGGACTCGTGGGTGGATGAGAAAATGGAAGTGGGAGGTGTCTTGATTTTCTGCAATAGCAGCAGCATACACCAAGTTTGAAAATTTGCAAATGGTACAAGTTGCCATCCTGGTGAGAATCCGATCGGGACTGGCTGGCTGCCCACATATGCCATAGCTTCTGGGCTTGTGGTGCTCTCTCTCTCTCCCTTGTTGTCTCTTTCTCTGTCTCCTTGCATAGCCCTTTCTTCCTGTTCTATTTGCAGGACATCCTCCTCTTTTGCTGGGCCTATGAACAGGAGGAGCGTCCCACTTTCATCAAGCTCATGGAGATGTTGGAGAAACTGCCAAAGCGGAATCGCCGCCTTTCCCACCCTGGCCACTTCTGGAAGTCAGCAGAGTAAGGCAGATGTTCTCTTTTTCATGCACAATTTCCTTTGCCTTCCTGGACCCCAGTAGTCTGGTTGAAATGACCATTTCTTTAGTCATTGCAACCTACCTAAATCTTGGGAGAATAGAACAGGATTTTCCAGCTGATTATAAACCAAGTCAAATATTAAATATTCAATTAAGATTGAAATGTGCTCTACATAGGTGTGTTGAACCTTTTTTTTTATCCATGCATTCTGAATTTGTTGGATCCTTTTCTTTATTATCACACATTCCAAAGATGAGCTGGCAATTTTGAACACAATACCAAGGCAAAGATTTGGCTCAAATTATACAATGGATTTCAGCACGCGCTCATGTGTTTAGGTTAAGGGCTCAGGATTAGTAACAACCAACGCACTGTAACAGTGAAATATATGGCTTTTTTGGCGGTCTCTTTCCAGCTCTGGCTGTTTTCAGAGCTCCCAAGGGTATAAACTTGAGGTTGTCCCTAATACAAACGCACACATGCGCACACACCCTGTTGCTAGGCCAACTGTCTGCTCACAGCTGGAGTGAACGTTGCATACCATTTCTGTTCTTTGCAAGGAAAGAGGAAGGAAAGGAGTACCTGCAAGAAAGAATTATCCCTGATTTTTAAAAAAAATGCAATTTCCTCTCCAATTTACCAACACTGATCAGGCTTGAAAGATAATGAGACATCACAAGAATTTGAACTAGATGGAATTAAAGAATCAGGTCCACATGCAACCACGGAAGCACTTCTGAGCTTTCTCTACCTCTCCCCACAACCTGTTTCATAGGTTTGTTATTCAGGAGACCAAATTGGAGAAAAGAATGCAAATTAAACTGTTCGGAGCTTCTGAAGGAAAGGCAGGGTTGAAATCTAGCAATCCTAAATAGTGGATTAGCAAATCCAGATAGGAACTTCCCAGGAATGTGGATCTCTCTGGTAAGTGCCTTTCCCTACATTTTCTTGACAGATGAATGATAATAATCAGGGAAGTTCTGGACACCTTCTGCTGAACAGGGAGTGGAGACCTTCTGCACTTGCTCAGCTAATTCTCTCTCCATCCCCTCACCCTTGTTTCTAACCTTGGTGGAATTTGTTTGCATCTAGATCAGCATATTGTACAAATTGAGTTATGGTGGTCTGTAAACCAGACAATCATGGCTGAAGGCCTTTGCCTACTTCAGAGCTGAAGTTCCCTCACTCTCCTGGAGTCAGCAGAAAGCTTAATCATCATGAAATGTGCCATTCCCCTGCTGAGTCCTATCCTCCCTCTGTTTCCCATTTGGCCTCTTGGAGTCTTTATTTGTTTGGATAACTGATTGATTGGAGACCTTAAGAGCCAGACTGAGGACCGATCCTTCTGAAGAAGATCTGTCTGTATGGTTGCTAAGAGTTGACATTGACCCAATGATCTTTTAGTTGAGCCAAATTCCATTTTAGCTCCCTTGCCCAAATTTATCTTGCATCTGGAGTTTCTCCAAGGCACATTTTCTCTGAGGGATGCTACATCCACATGAAGTCTGCTGTTGCCAGTGTTTGCCTCTACTCTGTCCTCTATTGCTTCTGTTTCAAGTCCTGAGAAAAAATGACTAAGCCTAACAGATTCTGTACCAAAGGGGGGAGGGAAAGAATATTCTTTTAATATCCATACATCTAAAGGCGACTTAAGTCTGTCTCATACACAGGCTGGAGGCCAGTTGAAGGCAACCTTGGGAAAACATTATAGTTGGTTATGTGTAGCAAGAAAGGCTCCTAATGTGAATTTCTTTCTCTATTTGACTATTGTTCTCACTCTGTCTTTTCTTCTAGGCTGTGAATCAGAGGATTGGTGCCTTTCTTACATCCCTCTTCCTCTCTTTGCACCCTTCTCCCCCTCTCCAACTCCTCCTGTCCTTGTCCATAGACTGGAAGGGTGTGGCAAACTTGGAAATGTTCCCGGATCAAAGAGGTGCTCTCTCATCCTGCCCTTTAGAACAACAGACCTGATGTCTGGACAGCAAGAGGAAAGTCATGCTCAGTCTCAGGGGAGAAAAATAGAAGGATCCTTGGTGTGGATGGAATGTATGACTGAGAACGTGAAGCAAACCAGATGCTGAATGGTAGCTCATCTGCTACCTGTCTGGAAACAACTGATGGCAATTAGGCTTCACATATGTTCCCACTGGAATGTCTGAGGGCAACTGTGAGCTATCCTTAGAAGCCATTTTGCATTTGTTGATGATGATGTTTATTTTTTTGTATGGTTTTCTTTGGTTGTTTTCCTTGGACTATCTATTCCTTTGCCTGCATAGTGGAGAAAGGGGAAGGGTGTTTCAGAAGCCCCAGCACGAGCAGGGAGGGTGAATTTTGAGAGCACACCATGGAGGGGCTCTTAAAATGGCTGTCAGGAATGAATCAGAGCCCACGTCAAATTGCTGTCATAGTGGTGTGGCTGCTCATAAAACAATCAGACAGGGCAGAGGGAAGTTTGAAGACTGTTGGGGAGTTTCACCTTGAGTAACCATCGTGTATTAAAGAGTTTCCTCCAACTTTCTTCCTGGGTTCAACTATGAGAGGTAGAAACTTCACCCTTTTTTCTATCTGACAATGTTAGCTGGGCTGGGGCTGAATTTCTAGATGCAGATTTGAGATTTGACATCAAAAGTTACTCTGCTGTTAGCAGCTGCCAGTTCTTGGCTTTTATAAGTGATCTTGTTCTTTTGGTGCCTGATGCTATTTTTTTAAATTGGTTGCTGGCATTCTTTATAATCTCTGTAACTTCCTTTTCACTGCCATCCCTGCTTTGCAAAACTGAGTGGGAACATGCTTCTGATAGTCATCTCTCCATCAGTGCTCTGCCAGATGTCAGATAGTTGAGGAAGACCAGACTTAGAGTATACCACATGTTGACTCCATACATATTTTGGGCTGCATTCCTAGTGCTCTATCACCTTGTTTTATTCACAAGAGATGTCTGAGGACATTATAAATTCAAATCTGGCTGGTGGTGGGGCTAGATAATTTTTTTTTACCCTGAAGACAGTTTTAATGAGCTTATTAGCTGTTATTAGGGAGAGGGGGCTGTTCAGATGAAAAAGGAAATTAATCTAATTATTTCACCAAATCATCCCTGCTATATCTGAGGATCCTCATTCTAAGCGGAGCCCAAGATTGTCTTACTCTGATGGCATAATGGCATCCAGCTAGCTGGAAATCCCTTTGAATGTTGCGTTGAAGCCATTTGAGGTTTCTATCAATTTTGGAGCCAAAGGAGCTAGGCTTTTTTCCTCCTAGGTCTTTAGTTCTTCTGTACCCAACAACAACAACAACCAAAACCAAACAGCTGAATGGCCCTGTCTTTCAGACAGAACCTCTTGAAATCATTGCAGTTAACGGTACAGTCCTAATATTCAGTCATAGGCTGGGATGTTTTTCCTCACATGTGGACCAGCTACAACTTCCCATCCTCAGTCCATGATATCTTAGGTTCTGTGGAAGGTACAAAATGAGAAACCGTATGACCCACCAGTCAAAAAAGCTGGAGGAAATATAGTGGAAGTGATTACATCTCTGTAATCTGTTGAATAAATGCAGCCACTCTCATTTTCCTCATTCTCCTGCTGACAATAATTTCAATTTATCACCATCACTTCACCTTTGTCCACCTCTTGTCAGCTTTCCTTTCTTTATGGACTTTGCTGCGTTCTTCTGTTCCAACAAGAAGAAAATTCTCTGCAAGTCTCTGGGGTGAGGCATGTAAAATGCTCCATAAATATTGCATTAATTATGGGAGGAGGTGTTTTTTTCTCACCTAAATTCCTCATTGCAAAGGGAAATTAGCACCTCCACATTCTTCCTCCAGGCACCCTTTATTCTGCCTTGAAATCTTGTCATACCTCTCCATTTTTATTATCTTTGCTGGGTTCCTGACTCTTGTAAACCAAGCTTCACTTAGAACTTGCTCAAACTAACCTAACTTCTGTTAGGTCTTCTCCTATGCAGCAACATGGAATCTCTAAAAAACACTTTTTTTCCCAGGAGAGCTCCATTCATCCTGGTAGGGAATTTAAAATGTAGGGCTTGCCTGACTTGGCTATTTGGGTTTTAAAGAGATGAGACAATTCCAAGAGCTTCTGATACCGATGCTTCATCTTGAGTTCAGTATCTCTAGCAGCCGTGATCCTAAGTTCATTTTAACCGATATAAATGCAATTTCTGTAGGTTTGTTGAAAACTTCTGAAATGGGAGGAAAGTTCTCAGACTCACAGCTTGGCAAACTGCATTGCATGTTGTGGTAGTTGTGGGAGATGGGCAGCTTCAGAGCATCTCTTTTTCTCTTCTGCTACCTGCTCTGAGAAGTAGAACTCCAGAGGACAAATGATAGGACTGGGCATTGAAGAAACATTTGCCCTAATTTCCACTGAATCAGATGATATAAAGGTGAACTACAACCTAATAATCTCCATTTTACAATTGAACGGGATTGCGAGGTCTCAGAAACTAAAAACAAGCACTTTTGCAGGCTATCCATCCCAAGGAAAGCAAACTTTAGGCAGCAGAATGTGTTTATTTCCATTGTGTGTGTGTGAAAGAGCACACCTCTTTAGACATTTGTGTGAGCGCTCACATTTTTAAAAATCAGAAAGACTCTTAGAGACTGCTGAAATGAATATGTTTGCAAGGTAACCAAAGCAATTGTTCCCCTGGATTCTGAGAATTTCCCCTTTTGGCACTTTTAAAATTCTGGAAGCAAAGTAAAGAAGTGCAAACAGCTGACTCAGCTCCCTACCCTAACCTCTAAAAGGTGAAATGATAAATGGAGCTTGGAGTTTGCATGGCTGCCTGTGGTATTTTTAATTCCGGTAGGGTAGCGTTCCCCTGCAACTGACCAACATGATTTGGTTTCTTGGCCCTATCTGCCAAAAATTAGAACTGAATGTCATCATGATCCTCTCATTTTAGCTTACCACAGCATGCGAGTGCCTAAACTTGTGGTTAGGTCTCATGCCAGAGCCATGCGTGTTCTTGGAGTGAGGGGAGAGTAAGCTGTGGGATTTAAACCCTGCTATGAGAAAAGCAAAAAAAGGAGATAATGTGCAATTCTTAGCTTTTTTTTGTTTTTGCACAACCTTCCCAGATTCTCTGGAAACTTGCAGGTTCCCCGTTTCTCAGCCTGCCAGGAACAATTCTGATTTCTTGATCCCAATAGAAGGATACCTTTCTTATTTATTTGGTATGCAGTGTTTGAGTTGGTTGCTGTAGTTGGTAGTCCTTGGAATGCAAGCTAGATCGGGACTCTCAAAGGAGAATAGTCAGGCACAGACAGGAGCAAGGTTCTTGCACTTTTAGTGGTTGTGTGAAAGAGGGAATTTCAACAGATACTGTGTTCTGGATGGGTTTTGGACAAGCAGGGGAGATAAACCCCCTCCATGATACCTCTCAGCAGAGTGGAATCAAAGCAGGCAGGACAATCACTTCTGATCAGGCTGGTCACAGCAGGGAAAACAGGTGAAGGATCTAAGCCCTTTGGAGAGCTGAGAAAGATGAGAAAATGTTCCATGTTTGAGAAGGGTCAGAGTCCATTCTACTGTTGGCTTCTTCTCTGACATGCAGGCTAAGTGTCAGCCTTGCAAGGCAGACCAGGCAAGAAGCACACTCAGAATTACTAGCTCTTTCTTTACTATAAGGTTACATTAACACAGGGAGGGTCCCTACTAAGACATTTGCCATGTCCCCATTCTTTCTGCAGGCTCAGCTACTGCTTATTTGACCATTGTCTAGTCTGGGACTTTTTTCCCTGTCTCCCAATGAGATTTCCACATGCCATTATATCAGGAGACTGTCTTGGATGTGGAAAACCAAGGATTCCGCCCCTTGCCCCCCGCGCGCACACACCTAGGTAAGAAAAAGAGCAAAATTCAGCCATCCAAGGATTGCTTTCCCTGCCTCGATAGACTTCTCTGTGCTAGAGAGCAGTGAAGGTTGGGGAATGTGACAGCTTTGTGTGACATGACAAGCTAGATACGCTCAGATATTTTGTGCAAGTACTAAATAGACCCAAGCCCTGGCCTTGTTTTCCTTCTCCCAATTTTGCTCTGCAGGGCTGGCAGACCTGACAGCTTTCTGCAAGAAATCCGGGTGACTCCGTGGATTGCTGTTTCGAAAAAATTTCGTGGCAAATAAGTAGAAGCCACAAAAACTCTTAATGCTAAATAAATTCTTGATCTCATCCAGACAAATCTGTGGGAGAATGCTGCGATTCATGGACAGATGTAAAATTGGTGCCTTTGGTTAATGAGTGGGTAAAGAATGCGATGTCTCCGTTGCCGTGCCAAATTTCACTAGTAGTATAGGAGGTCCTTATGCTGTACTTATTGTCTTGATGTTTTTAAAACATGGCTAAATTGGGAAGCTAATTTAGTACCTATAGAAGAGAATATTAGTAGCTCAGGGTTGAATTGTGGAGTCCTAGGTGCTCTCTGAGTTTGACTGTTTTTCTGCAGACATTACATTACCAAATAAGGTAATGTCATCAGTGCCAGCTAATTTTAAAAATCCTCCTGGTCCAGCTTTCTCCCTGGGATCCAAAACCTCCGCAAAATGATATGTATGTAGGGAAGAACACATTAAAAAATGCTGGTGATTCTTTGGATGAGAGAAAGTTTAAAACTGTTGCATGTTAGCATCCAGAGCAAAACAACTTTCCAGCCTGATTTATTTGGGCCTCCCCTCCCTCGGAGCAGGAAGAAGGCGAGTGCATGGTTCTCCTCACGCTTTTGTATTTTTTTCCCCAAAGACTTAATTGACAATAACAAATCTCAATTCCCCTCCCTCCCTTCGTTGTTTAGACTTTACCGCCCTATTCATCCCCGTCTTTTATCGATGGATTTTCATCCGGTTTAAAAATAGCCAGTTCTTTAGAAGAGAGAATATAAGGAAAATCACCACAATGCCAACTAATAGGAGATCCAAGGGTGCGACTGAGGTTATCCGGTAGCTCAGATTTATTAGCCAGCTCCATAGAGACAAGGGTTTATTTACGGATCTGTAGAGTGCGTGTGAACTCTCCTCCCCTTCCCCTTCCCCATACCAGGGAGCTGTATTGGACTTTTTCTGTTCCCAGAGAAGCTACTGTGCCTAGCAGAGAAGATAAGAAAACGGTCTCGACTTTTGCTTTCTCTAATTGCCTCTCACGTGGATCTGGGCAGAGTCCACTGTCCATCCTGCTCAGAAATAGGAACCGCATTTCCATCGTTATTGCAGGGTCAAAAGTCGCAGATGGAAAACTTTGCGCTGGGCCAGCTAAAGGTAGAAAAGGTGGAACGGAACAGGTAGACCACCTTTTTCGAGGTGGAAGAGGTGTTTTTTTTTTATGGATTTGCCCCTGAATTTCAGGAGTGTGAAGGTCTGGTGGTGGTCATCAAAACTGGGTTCAGAGGCCGCATAGTGCCTATGATTGTGACTCACCTTTGCATTACCTTCATCCAAATAGGTCTCTATAGCATACATCAGTGCAGTGTGGCCATCAACATCTGCAAAGGGTCACGGCTAATCCTGGTAGCTGTACTTTCTTCAGATGGGATAGAAGTTTCCTGCTTTTCACCTCTTCCTCCACTATAATAATTATACCTATCTACCTGTGTTGTTCAGTCGCGCAGTCGTGTCCGACTCTTCGCGACCCCATGGACTGCATTACGCCAGGCCCCCCTGTCCTGCA
>JANHZU010003234.1:138514-148625 GCA_032468055.1 Acrochordus granulatus
CTTTCAAGTTAGTCCTGACTCTGGGCAAGTGCCTGGATATGTCCCTGCAGTTTTCCTGATGAAATTTTTCAGCTTGCCCTTGCCTTCTTCCTACGGTTGAGAATGAGCGAGTGGCCCAAGGTCTCCCAGCTGGCTTTCAGCCAAAGGCAGGACTAGAATTCACAGTCTCCTGGTTTCTAGCCTGCTGCCTTAACCAACACACCAAACTGGCTCTCTTATATAGGAGAGATTATTATCTCTCTCTTATATCTCTCTCTTATTATCTCTCTTATATACATATCCTTTAATGCTAAGGCAGAATGCCATGCTATAGAGGAGTATACCCTTCGTGTGTGCATGCGTGTATATACCTGCAGACACACATATACAGATACATGGATCTATAGGGTTATTCAGAGCAAATTTCAGGCTGTAGTTAAAGCTATCAAGAGCAGAACAACCTGAGATGATCCTTCCCTGATTACATTTGGGTAAAATGAATATACACCCACACACATACAGATACGGAAGACTGCCGTATTAATACAGACAACAACATAGGCCAGGTTTATCCCTACATCCCCTAAGCTCTTATGCTGTCCTGCACTGTGCATTCCTTTCTTAATTCTCTGGCTGCCTTATCAAGAGTCCTGGGGAAAACCTCTTTAGATCCTTTAATTCTCTACACATACATGCACACATGCACTTACAGTACACACACACCATATTCTAATGTGTTTGTGTATCTGGCTTTTCACCATTGCAGCCACTTCTGTTCTCCCCTTTCACACCCACACAGTGACATTTGAAATCCCAACTGGATTCCAGCCAGTAGCAATAAGCACAGATTGATATCACGCTAAGTTTGTACACATGCTAGTCAATAATTTTATATTGAGAATTCTTTTCTTTGCTTGCTTGCCAATATCTTTCTTCCCCTGAGAACACACAAAGTGGGCAAGTGTAAATGGGGTAAATATCTGTTAGCGTCTCCCTGGCTGAGCAATGGCAGGGAAGTTTGAACATATCTAAGCAAAATAGTGTAGTTGGCATCAAATGCATGTTACAGATTGTAGGATTTAAGAAGCTAGGAAGTCCAATTATTTAACCCAGGAGTATGTTTCCCACAGGCTTTGGGCAACCTCTGGTCTCACCTCTGAAGCCACCCAGCACTGAAATTCAGTGGCAAAGCACATTTGAGTGGAGAGATCTTTGCCTGTTTTTAAGTTAAGAGTGGGGATGGCAGCCCTCTAGGTAGGTGATCATGGGTTGCAATTCTCAGCAACTGCAGCCTGAAGGATGCTGGGAGTTGTGATTGGATAACATGAGAGGGACACAAGTACTCCAGACTAATATCATGTTTACAGGGGCACACCCATTATACTACAGGTAGTCTTTGCTTAGTGACCAAGTGACCTTAATTGGGACCAAGAACTCCATTGCTGAGCAGTGTAATGTGATGAGGCCAACTCACAACAGCACTTGCAGCAGTTCCAGTTGCTGTCATTAGCTGAATCCTGCATGGTCGCAGTGTCCCGTGGTCACATGATCACCATTTGTGACCTCCTGCAGGCTTCCCATCAGCTCTGCTTGTCGGAAGCCAACAATGGAGGTTGCAAACGCAAATGACAAAACTGCCATTGCAAACCAGTTGCCAAGCTCCCGAATTTCGGTCAGTTGATTGCAGGGATGCTGCCACAGCCGCAACCACAAACACTGGTCATAAGTCCTGCGCGTTCAGTGCCATTGTAACTTTGAATGGCCGCTGAATATGTGGTTGTTAAATGAGGACTGCCTGTAAGGGAATCAAACTTGGAAGAATTTATCAAGTCCTTTGTACATAAGAAGCAAGTCTGTAAAGATTCGTATCTCTGTGTATACATGTCACGTACACACCCAGGCCAAATTTTGGGGTGGAGGGCAGCTTGGATTTCACTGCTGTGTTTTCTCTGTCGGTTCTGAATAAGTCACAACATATTTGTTCCAAGGGGAAGAACCTTCGCCCACGTGGATGCGATCCAGGAGCAATCCAAAGCAGTTCTATGTATTTATGAAACTTATGCTTTGCCCATCTCACCTAATCCTATGAAACTGCACATTTAATTGCAATTTTTCCTTTACTGGAATTTTTTTCCCATGTTTTGTGTGACAAAAAGACAAAATCTGCCGGTGATGGAGCAGTTGAGGAGATCTGATGTTTACATGAACCACCAAGTCCATTTTATAATACGATGCCAGTGAGTATAGCATCCATTTCTGTCCAGTAACTCAGTGACTTTTTTTCCCCTGAAAAGAGTGCCATTTTGCAGCCTTAAGGCGAGTTTTGGAAAGAACAAGGCCGTTCATCTTTCATGAAATGGCCAAGGAAGTTGATCTTCTTCAGTTCCAACCACCTAAGCAGAGAAAAACCTTAGGAAGTCTTGTCTAGTTACTAAATTAAAAAAAAAATCATTAAAAAAAAACAGCGGCGGCTTCATGTTATAAAATGGATCTAACAGCCAATTCTACAAATGAACACCTATAAAATATTTAAAACAAAATATCATACTCTACTGGAACCATCTCAGAGCAAGTCTCAGGAAAAAACCAAGATGTTTTTTTCAGTAATAAACAGCTAAAGGAGTCCAATATTAGTGAAGGGAGGAGAACATCTTGCAAGAATTTACCCTCATTTTTTTTTTAAATTTAGAGATATAATTGAAGTCAGTGATGAATAATTGTACATGAAATACACGTATATCTGTTTTGTATTGGTTATTGCTAAATCTTCATCCCTAGAAACAAGTGAGTAAACATATCACTGACTCTCGGGCAAAAGACAAAAAAACAAATAAAAATCCACAAAGAAACCCCAAAAAAGTCCACCAAAACTGGAAGGGGAAAAATGAAGTAAAGCAAAACCGAAAATATTGTTCTTCTTGCAGATTGTAAATTTGTATAGTACCATTTATAAATTTTTCTACATATGAAGGAAAGTATTTATAATTTCTGCTGTTGATGGGTATGCAAGTGGCCAGGGACTGCAAAAATAAAATGAAATAAAATAAGCAAAATAAGATTGGAGCGTTTTAGGAGTTTTTCTTTTCTTTTCTCTTTTTCTTTTGGATTTTTGTTCCTTGTGCTTTTGGTGAGATGTCTCTTGAGGTAAATTATGTATGAATTATTTATGCCAATAAAGATTTGAAAATGAATCCATTCTCTTGCTCGCTCGCTCGCTTGCTCTTCTTCTAGCTCTCCTGAAGATTGCCTAAATTCAACCATCTCCCCAAAAGGGTCAAAAAGGTCAAGATGGCAGCCATGCCCAGTCATCAAAGCCCCACCCCTGCATTGTGCCCATTGGTCATGTGGCCGTGGCCTCCACCTTGACGTCTTGTAGCCTCCCCGTTTCAACTCCTGCTTAAGTTTATTGTGCGTTTCCAGCTGGCTTTGCCTCCCTTCCCTTGGGCCTTCAGGCCTCCACCGATGAGTCCCGTGGAAGTGGGTTCGTCCCGCATCGTCGTTTCCATCTGGAAAACGGGGCCAACTTCCAGCTGGGTTGGGCGAAGCCACCTTCGGTGCGCCCGGCCGATCGGAAGCTTCGCCTGCACGCGGCGAAACGTGAGAAGCGCGAGAGCCCTTTTATTTCGGTTTCTTCTTCCAGCGCACGCCCTGACTTCCAAAAGCGCGGGCTCAGAAAAGCTCGTGCGTTTCAAACAGGTGTATTGCTGGCGGGGGGAGAGCTCGCGGATCCCTCCTGATTTTTCACCCCTGCACTCGCGACCGAGCGACCGGAGGCAAAAACCGGCTTCGTGCTGGAGCTCCTGCAGCTGGGGCCGAGGGGGTCCTTAATTGCCCCACCTGCGCGGCGCCTCGAGGCTTCCCTCTCCAGTGCCCTCTGTTCCGGATTCACCTGTGCAGCCCTGTCAGAGTAAGTGGGCCGTGGCACGTGGCCGCCGGGCGTGTGTGCAGAGCAGCCCTGAGGAACCACTGAGGGGGGGACAAGGGGGACCCTACCCCGTGGGGGTCCCTGAACAGACCCGTGGCGCTCAGCGTCGAGAGTGCAAGCCGCCCAAGTGAGTCCAAGCGCCCCACCCCCACCACACACTGAGGGCGAGGACAAAAGGGTCCCCTCAGAAAGGGGAGCACCCTGGGGGGGCTCGGTGGGGGGCAGTTCTCTCCAACTATGGGGGGTTGTTTTTGTTTTTCCTGAGATAGAGATAGACATTTTACTTGTACCCCCCCAAAGGCACTTTGTGAGGGAGAGGGGCAGTTTCCAAAGGGGATATGCGAACAAATGATAACTAAAAATATAGAGATCCAGATATGGGGGGTGCACGTGCACGTGTGTAACTGTGAATCTCCCGGAGTCACTAATTTAGGATGGGCAAGCCGTAGCGATGGAACGGAAGTCCAGAGTTGGTCTCCCTCCCTCAGCACAACCCACCTCACGGGGTGGTGGCTGGGTGGAAAAGAGGCAGGCGCAAAGAGGCAGTTCACCGTGGCGAGGCGATCGAATGCGCGTGAGCAAGGTGGGGATGGAAATGTAGTAATGAATGAAGAATAAAATAATTCTGCTTTCCTGAAAGATGCCCAGGGATGGACGGACGTAGGAATCAAATCAATGAGTAAATATTAGCATTCAGGGAGCCAGGGCAGGGCAGCGATGGAGGTCTTGGATTAGAAGTGGGGAGACCCTGGTTGAAGTCCCCCTACCCCCAGCCATGGAGAGGAAGCTGTGGGTCAGCAGCCTCTCAGCCCAGCTGATCTCCCTAGAGTGATGGCGAGGGACATTGGGAACTGTTGCTGGTCCTTATTTTGGGACTGCCTCATTGAGCGGCTGTTTGTGGTTACAATAAGGATGAAAAAAGTAACTTTGCGACCAAATCCTTGCGTTTACGTTTGCGGGTCTGTAAAGCAAAGGGAAGCTGAAGTCAGATTGTAGGCACAGTTGTGGTTTCACGGTGGCGCTTAACAACTGATTGGCCAGCTCCTATGGTGGCCGCGAAACAAGGACTACCTGTAAGCGTGATAAATAATTAAACAATCAAACTCAAAACCGGGTCACCTGGACTGCTGGTATACTGGAGCAGATGAGAGGCTGGACTGGCTCTGAGAGGACCCGAGTTCAAGTCTTCTGTCTTCCACGGATGTGCACTGGGTGACTGGGGCCAGCCCCTCTCCAGCAGCCCAACCAGTGGAAAAACTAGGCGAGAGCAGTGTTGCGCGTGCCACCTTTGGCTCCTGCGCCAGCCATCGAGGTCAGCCTGGTCAGGAAACAGACCCTACAAGAAATCCTGGGCCTCTGTTTGACTGTGATTGCAGAACCTCGACAGCCTGGCCACGTCTCCCTTTCCCCAAGGAGAGCCGAGGAGCAGCAGCTCCGGCGCTCCTTTCTCGCGCTGCCTTGGTCCTCTGGACTGAGCTTGCTCGGTGTTTCGTGAATCGTCCCCGCAGGCCTCTCCGAGGTCATGCATTCCCCTCTGTCTCTGCAATCCCGAAAGGAAAGCAGTGGAACAGCTTCCCTCCCAGAGTTGTGGGTGCCGCAGCCCTGGAGGTTTTCAAGAAAAATTCGGACAACCATTTGTCCAGGATGGCCGAAGGACTCCTGCTTACGGCAGGGGGCTGAACGGGAAGACCCCCAAGGTCTCTTCCAGCCCTGCCATGCTACGATTCTGTGTAAATTTAACACATACCCATACGTAGACCAAGCAAGCAAGCATGCGCGCGTCTCTCCGCTCTGCCTTCATGGGCCCATTTCTAGGCTGTGGTTGATATTTGCAGTGCTGTCCGAGGTCCTGAGCCGGCTTTCATCCAGATCTGCGCCAGACAGCCATGCTCTTAGCTCTAGGCACATTTTCTGGGCTGGTGGAGGGGACGTCGGCGAGACAGGACACACCTTGGCTACATTGCTAAGCTCAGAACAGGCAAGGGGCGACAGAGTGGAGACACCAGATGATTTGTTTTGTTGTGGAATATTATGCAAACTCACTGGTGATTTCTAAACCATGTTTTATGATCCATAATTCCAAAATCTTGTTAAAGCTTGGTGATAAATCGAACAGCTGCTGCTGAACTTGAAGGAAACCAACAAGAAGATAAATGAAGAGTGAAGTAACATAAAGTATCTGATCAGCAGTGGTCAAAACAACATTTTTATTTATTTTAGAAGTAACTGTTTTTAAGAGAGCTGGTTTGGTTTAGTAATTAAGGCAACAGGTTAGAAACTGGAGGGTGTGAGTTCTGCTCCAGCCTTAGCCATGAATGCCAACTGGGTGACCTTGGGTCAGTCATCCTCTTTCAGCCCAAAACACCTCATAGGGTTGTTGTTGTGGGCAAAATAGGAGGAGGAAGCTGTGTTAGATATGTTTGCTGCCTTGAGTTGTTTATAAAAGTAATGAAGGCGGGATACAAATAAATAAGTTCCCTATAAACTTTGCAAAAACAACCACCACAATCCTGACTCCTAGGCAGGATCTTGCATTCTAAGCCCTAACATAGTTCGTCTTTGCATGCTTTGAACCCAAGTAATTGTGATTTATTCATAGACCATAGCTAGGACAGGTTACTGTGACTTATCATAATCCCTGAAGCCATCCTCCCCTGCTGATGTGAAAATTTTTGCAAGTGATGCTAAAAATCTGGTCCAAAAATCCATCCAATTGATTGCACAATGACATCCTTGGGGACTGGCCTTCCCATCCTCTACTCGAGGGTAATATTGAAAAGTAGAACTTTTTTTGCACAGACCACCACAAATAGTTTCTAATTCAAAACTGCTGACATGAGCACTTTCCTGTTTTGTATGGTTGTTCCTTTTTCTGGGCTGTGTGCTTCTTGTAATAAATAGTATCATTAACCTGCTCATAAGGAGAACACCAAAAACACTTTGAGTAGCAATCAGAGAATTTGCATCCCTGCCATTCCCATAAGTATTCAGGCTATGGTGCTTGGCCTCAGCTTCTTACTCAGCATCTTGCGTTTCTTTAATGAGAAGAAATAAAAACTTTAGCAGAAGTTAGAAATGAAAAGGAAATGGTAAAAAAAATCTCAAGGTAATCGGGAAATGTTGGAGAGATGCCAGCACATGTGCTAAGCGATGATTTATTGAAGAATCTTCAGTTGGCTGAATTCATACAACACCCTAAGCCATAAACGGTGATTTATAAACTATAATATCTGAATTCACCACCTCCTAATCCATAAACCGCATTATGGCTTAAATGATGTGTGAACCAAGTGGCAAGCTATTGCGCTGTATCGTACGTTGCGGGTTATTTATTTATTCACTTTATTGTCACTTCATCATCATCTCTTCTGACCAGCATCTCTCTTGAAGGCCTCCAAACGTGCCTTACACATACACTGGTTCTTGAGTACAGATATCAATTCAAACGTGAAATAAAACTGAAAAGGGAGAAAATGGATAATGAAAATGGAAAGCAGCATTACAATCACAGAATAGCAAGGCGTACTCCGGGATTAAAAGCTAAGGGTGGCACAGAGCAAGGTCCACCGTGTTAGGGCTTCGATCCATGCAAGATCCATCCTAAGGGTCGGCATTACGGCGGCTGTTTTGGCAAAGCGTACAGGGAACTTATTTATTTGTATTCTGCCTTTATTCTTTTTATTGGGAAAACAAGAAACAAAATTACCTCAGGAGGAACACCTGGAGCTACCGTCTCTTGTACCTTTCCTTTTTCTTACTGGCTGGAGGGACTTATCATAGGGGTCTCTGTCGATGTCTTTAAATGATTTAAGTATCTTAGAAGATATTTTGTAGACCTGGAATTGTGCTCGGCAACAAAATGGGAACCACTGAAAACTGGTTGATTACGTGCCATCAAGTCATTGATGACTCTTAGTGACCACGTAGATTTTCTCCATCTGCCCACAAGGTGGTCTTTCAGGTCTTCCAAGGGTGCTCCCAGCGTCATTGTACCTGAGTCCATCCCCCTCGTTGCTGGTTGGTCTTCCTCTCTCTTTCCTTCCACCTTCCCCAGCATTATGGACTTCTCAAGGGAGCTAAATCTTTGTAGGCTAATTTGTCCAAAGTAGGATAATTACGTTGACTAGCAGTAAAGTGAGAACCCCTGAAAAGAGGTTAGCAAAATATCGGGTTCTAACTGCCCACATCTCACACTGCGTAAGATTTCCAAGCTCGTTCTGAAAGCAGACCCAGAGGCAGCATGCAACACTGTCACATCAAACTGAATGGGAAGAAGAATAAAGAAGGGCAGATTTGGGTTTTTTCCTTTGCGGCACAGCATCGATGCATTTTTGTAATACCTTCTTGGATGTCAGTTTGACCTGGGGGAGGTGGGGGGGAATCTACTCAGGCCCCTACAGATTAGGGAAGATGTGCCTGCTCTTTGCCTCTTGTTGTGCCAAGACAGAAACAACAGGTTTAGTTGCCTCCTGAAAGCTCCCATTAAGATTTGGTTGTTTGGTGACAGATGATGCCCCAAATCATAATTTATCTTGAATGTTTAGACAGGAACAGAAGGCAAAGAACTAGCTTAGATGTCACACTAATGAAAATTATAGCCCGGTTCTACAGTTAATCCCACTCTTTGTCCTCTTTATAGATCTAGCTTCCAAACCACTGCCATGTGGCGCATACCTCCAGTCATTGATGCAGCTGTGCACTCCCGCTGTATTTATTACGGTCAGTGATTAGAAAAGAAGAGAATGGGAAGGGTGAGGAAGATAAATGGGAGCATCTCGCCATGTCAAACAGCCCCGGTTCACACCAACCCAGCCCAGTGTGATCTTAGAGGCAATCCTCGTTTAGCAACTGCCTCATTTAGTGACCATTTACAGTTACGACAGTGATGAAAAAGTAACTTTACGGTCAGTCTTCTAATGGATGACCTTTGCAGGGTTGTAAAGCAAAGGAAAGCTAGTCAGGTCATAACCACAGTTGCAGTTTCACCTAGCGGCTGCTTCGCTTAACCATGGAGTTGCTGGTCCCAGTTGTGGTCACTAAATGAGGGCTATGTGCACTCCAGAATTGTGCTGGCTGGCAAATTTGCCCTCTTCTCCTCCATTCATTATCCCTTGCTCCCAAGTGTGTTTAAATCCATCTCTATGTTCTTGAAGTCTCGGAATTTTCTATTTTACGAAAGTGCTTATATTTCACCTTTATTTGCACAATTTAAGGTGGTGTGGATCAGTGTTTCTTAAACTTCAGGGTCTCTGAGAGATTTTCTCAGAATCTCTTCCCTCTTTTAAAAATTATGGAGGACCCCAAAAGAGCTTTAGTTTGTGTGGGTTACATTTATCAGGATTTACCATATTAAAAATTAAAATTGACACATTCACTGCCATTATAACTTCTCATGGTTGATGGAATGTTAATGTTGCATCATTTTTCAACATAGGCTGGCAGATAATTTTGATTTTGCGGATCCCTAAGAGGATCTTGGGGGACCCCAAAAGGTTCTTGGATCACACTTTGAGAAACAATAGAAAATTCTCCCGTCTCATATTTTTCTTATCAAAACATCCTCTTTTCTCTCTCTTTTTATTATAAAACCTGATGCAGTGTGATGTTTCAATATAACAACGTTATATGGCATGATTAGAGTTTATTAACATTGTACTATTTAGATGGCTTAGAGCAATGTTGGGCTGAGAAAGAGGAAGCTGGTGTCGCAGTCCCCCAGTTCCTAATCCAGCACCTTCACCATTGCACAATGCCTGCTCCCTTTCTATGCGGGCTCTGCCAGTCTGAATCCCTTAACAAGCACATCCAAAACAGAATTATGGGGAATCTTCTAAACGTGAATGGCACCGGGGAAAAGCACTGATCGTTATTATCTCTCCTAACTAGTTCTGAATCAAATGAGAGAAGAAATAGCAAATCACACCCTCCTTAGAGAAAGACAGAGACGGCTTCAAAATTAGAATAATTGAGAAACAGCCCTTGGTGACTTGGATGTGGCAGGATCTGTCTGTCTGCCTGTCTGTCTATCTAATCTGTCTTTTATCTGTCTGTCTGTCTGTCTATCTATCTACCTACCTGCTATCCATCCATCCATCCATCCATCCATCCAATTGAACTCCTCTCTATCTGCTATCCATCCATCCATCCATCCATCCATCTATCCATCCATCCATCCATCCATCCATCCATCCATCCATCCATCCATCC
>JANHZU010003235.1:85523-99675 GCA_032468055.1 Acrochordus granulatus
GAGGAGAAGGGGACGGCAGAGGATGAGATGGATAGATAGCATAGTCAGTGTGATGGGTGTGAGTTTGGGAAGACTCCAGGAGTCAGTGCAAGACAGGGGGGCCTGGCGTAATGCAGTCCATGGGGTCACGAAGAGTTGGACACGACTATGCGACTGAACAACATCATAATCACCAAAAGTCTTTCAGGAAGCAAAACTTCTTAAAAAATTGCTGTCAGTGTAATATATTAATAAATATTAATACTGATTGTGAAGTTGTTTTAGAAGATACAATGGAAACCAATTTAAGAAGAGCCTGTTCATTTATCTCCTTTCTCAGAGTTAAAACTCTTATTAGGGCAAAATTGTAAGAAGAGTTTGAAATGCATTGAAGAGGCACATTAAAGTTGCTAAAGATATTCACTGACTACCATCCCACATCCAGGTATCTGTTGCTGCTAAAAGACACATACAAAAAATCTTCACAGTCTGTTGTACTCTTGTTATCCGCCAAAGCACTGAGCTGCCCTCTTTCCTTTCCAAGGATCAGATGCTTCTTGGTTGTGGGAACCTGTTTAAGGAAGAGCAGGCATCATTTCCTCCCATATTTCTTTAACCACTTTTGAGCAAATTCTGGCTTTGAAGTGATGTGTTGAAAACTGATTTACTTCCTTCCAACTAGAATTATATAGTATCTTGGTGTACATAATGTATTTATTGTGGATAGCACAGCTCTGGTGCAGCATCTGTTTCCCAGAGAGATCCTGTTCTTGAAACAAATTCAACAGCCAAGGAAGATTACAACACAAAAAGGTCAAGCGATTTATTCAAGGTCAGGCCATAAGTCAGTGATGGAGACTTGATGGGATTCTCAAAACTCAGGTCCTTTGTTTGCTCCCAGAGATACCTTAATTTCTCTTGTATAGTTTAGGATAGGGAAGGAAAGGGAGGCAGCTGCAGCCTTAAATGCAGATGATGATTGTCTTGATTTAGTTGAAACTTTTCATCTGCTTATCAGAACTGAATCATATCCTTCTAAAAGGAAAGGGCAACTTTTACTCTATTTTAGTCCCATAGAGTTAAGGAGAACCTTCTCAGACCTACTCACATTTGCATCAATGTTCTAGCAATGACATCAAGTTAGATTTACCCAAGATTCGATGTGGGAAGTTTGAAACTCACCAAACTAAATGCAGCCAAAACACTATCTATTGTATCTCTTAAAGCACCTGGTTTTGCTGCAAAGCATCCAGCAGGACACAAGATGTGGTGAGCCATAATTCATGCAGCTACTAAAAATCAGATTCAGGATTTCTTTTACTTATTAGTCTAAACAAGTAATCATCTGTTACAGACACTATCACACAATTCTTTGTCTATCTACTCTGAAGTAAGTCCTACCATGTTTTATCAGATGCAGTTGCAAGTAGGTTTCAAAGTAGGGATGAGCAACATGTGCTTCTTTGGTTGTTAATGATCTGTAACTCCCATAATCCCTTACTTCCAGTCTTCTGCCTAAGGCTGAATTCAACTTCAACAACATCTGGAGGGCACACAGTGTCCATTCCTTATATATAGAATAAACTATCTTTTTCCACTGCCCAGAACTTTTGCATAGGCAATTAAAATACATAAACACAACAAAATCTGTGAATGGCTTCAATTACTATGATTTTTCAGCTTCTGTATTCCAGCATTTGTTTCTCACTAGAGCTTTTATGGTTTGTTTCTCAGTTTCTATTTATTTATACCAAGGTTGGGAATCTTTTCATGGTTCAAAACTTATTTCACATTCTGGGTAGAAGAAGGAGCTACAGTAGATGGGATAAGAATTAAAGTAGGTAGAGCCATATTGCACACATGAGTGGGGCCAGGATTTGATTCCTCCCCCTTCAGATATATAAACCCCATTTTGGGGCTTATACTACAGTTCTTGAATATTTCCTGCTTAAACATGGTAGCAATTGGCAAAGATTGGCAATCAATCTTTGCCAATATAGTAGGAGAGGCCTCTGGGACTGCATGTATGAGCACTAGGGTTGTAGGTAGCCTGCCTTGGCTCTCACTTCTGGTTTACAGAGTCCACTGGAAGACTACACATACAATTGGAAAGCTTGAACTGTAAAACAAGTACATGCACACCATGAAGGACAGCTTTAATCGAGAGATAAAAACCTCTAAAACAAATAAAGGTTAGAGCCAGAGATAATGCTACAGAGGAAAGTATTGTTTGGCTGACCACTTATTTGGGTCTATTGTCAAATTCTGTTCAAAACTAGAACATTCTATCTCGTTGGAAGCAAAAGGAACTAAACAGATACTGCTTTTGGACCTATGATAAAAATTTAAATGACCTGTAAAACTGGGATTATTATTCAGCTTCCATGATATTTAATATATAAGACATTTCATAAAAATCCAGAAAAGATCTTCAAGACTCATGTCATTTCTTTAATTATTTGTAACACACTCAGTAGCAATGTACATTTAGATGAAAACATGAATGATAGAGATGGCAATCTGTATCAGATTAACATTGCCCCAGATTTTGATGTTCTGTTCTTTAGAAATTATTTCTGGATTGGAAGAATATATGAATTTGAATTCTGCAATATTCTGGAATATTTATAAAATAAATATTCTCAAATATTTCCAGGGAAGAAACGAAAGTATTCAATTTTTAAAAGAATATAATGAATCGTGTTTCAAATAAGGCCACAATCAAAAGTTTATTTTAAAAACTTACAAAAGATAGAAGAGCTCAAGATAATAGATTAAAACCTTTTGAAGTATCACTATTAGTCACCAGGAGTCTGGCTGAATTCTGCAGCATATAAATTGAATTTAATAAATAAATAAATAAATAGATGAGACTTTCCATACCATCCAGTAGAACAGATGGAATTTACCATGAACATACCATCCAAAAGATAATATTGGGTCCAATCAAGCTAATGGAGCAAATGAGCGACTCTTAAGAGAAAATTCAAAGTTTGGCCATCACTCCAGAATAAATTCTCCATTACCAGATGTATAATATAAAATAGTTTGCTTGATTAAACACAGGCAGATGGTGTGTACTGACTCAGACTATTGGTCCGTCTTACTCAGTACCGTCTACATGGAATACTAATAGTGTTCCACAGTTCAGGGGGAAAAGGTACCAAGGAACCGAACGCAGATATTTTTACACAGAAAATATGTGTTCTTCCATGCAGCTACAGTTCTTTGGCAGTATCACTGAATCACTTTAAAGTGACCGGAAGATTTTGTTAGGTTTTCATTTCTATGTGAACAGTCTCCATGTATATTCCTTGGCTCACGCTTGCCCTATTTGGGAAAATGTTTCTCAGCTTAAAAAGTACAAAATATTTTTGATGACTAGATTAATGTTTCTATTTCTATCTACTAGAAATGTAAAGGAAAAAGTTGAGTCTGTGACTATAATTTGTATTCTACTGCCCTGAAAAGAATAGGAAGTCATGGCATTTTTTTCTTTTAACCTTGCATTGCCTTCCCATTCCCCCTTTCCCTTCTGATTTTTATTTCCATTGACATTTTATTTTATAATAAACTCTAATAAAAAGTACACAATATTTGTAAAGTATATTTTAAGTTAAAGCAGATTTAAAAAGAAGAGTAACATGTTTGCAAAGAAAACACATTTCAGGATAAATTTTGAAAAAATGAAGAACATACTGTGAGCTCTGGTGCTTTTTAAAATCAAATGCAGATATTGATGGGGAAATGAAAGAGGTCTATGTGAAGCTCAAGCAGACTGGAAGGAAATCTAATGATCAATTACTTTTATTCCTTACTTTTCTTCAAAAATAGCAAGTATATGCCTTTTTGAACTTTTTCCCAAGAAGTCTCTACTGTTGAGAGGTAAAGCCACAAAATATTGATTTAATTATTTTTTCATGAACCTCTCGCAATTTTTCCAAGCTCAGAGGGGGACTCTAAATGTTAACGCCTCTCTGCATCTTTTTAAGCTGAGTGATTCCTTTCTACAAAATCTGCTTCAAAGAACCTAAAGTAAAAGACAGAAAACTGGAAGCATTTCTAATTGTCTCATAAGGTCTAAGCATTTCTGACCCATCGTCTCCTGGGACCTGACAAATTGCAAACCATGTCATCTCATCTCTGGGAGTCAGCCTGGAAAGATGCTGATACTTTTAATTTTCAGTGGTACTGTGTGATTTTCTAGAAACATCACTTGCTAAATGTAAAGTGTTAATCAACAGTGTCAGCAAAATCATTCCTCTGACATTATTGTTTTGACACGAGATGTAATAGACTGATTAAACCAGGAAAAGAGCAATGCTTATTTGACCGCTGACAGCTACTGAACCACAATAGACCAGCACACAGACTCTATTGAACTGGTGAAACATGAAACTCAACAACTTTGCTGTAAAAGTTTGCAGCCACAATATTGCTTGTCACTGAGAAATGTTTAGTCTCGCTCAGGTGGGACATAACCAGTCTTTTCTTCCTCTATTGAAGTGGGTAATGTGCCACATTTCTAAACTTTATTTAGTTTTTTGCCTTCTCAAATATATTCATAGGCCTCTTCCTGTCTTTCCCCACCCACTTTTGAAAGGCAAAACAGTTTCAGATGTGGGAATGGAAGTACGAAGGACAGCAGTTTTGTTCTCAGGGGTCACATTCAAGTAAGGACATATCAGACTATTTATATGCTGTGGTTTTTTGCAGTGTGAAGACCGGTATAATGTAAAAAGAATTCGAAGTATCACCCTTAGCCATAAGATGAACACACCTTCCTTCTGCCTTTGTAATTCGTTTGACCATCCAACATTACTCTTAGCTTTGCCTTGTGCTTCAAACTGACTGCCTTCTTTTTATTCTCATTATTTATTAAGAATAAACATGTTTGAATTTTAAAGTTGCTCCAAGGATTGGGCTACAATTTCTTGGTGAGTATGTGGGCACTCACCAGTCAGACCTGATTTTGCTCCTTAGTCTTTTTTTTTTCAGAACTCAAAATAAAGTTCTAATACTAAATGCTAGTATTAGATACTAAAGATTAACTTAATTTCCCCCCAGTTTATATATTTAAAATGTAAAAGGGATCCTGCTGGAATATGACAAACACCTTTCTGGTCCATCTCATTATTTTCTCATTAAATCCAGCCAGAAGCATTTGTTATAATGTGATGTTATTGTTATTATATTTTTATTTATACTTTTGTTTGTAATGTACTTGGAGATGCTTGCAAAGAAGAATGAAGGATATCAGCAAAAAGTAAAATAAAAACTTTGATTAAGGCTATATTCTTTAATCAGTTGTTCTTATAGACATGTTGTCTACAAGCATCTCTGTCATGCCTTGCAAGTTCCCAGATCTACTTGACTTCTTGAGATTATTTAAAAAATAGAGAGACGGACTTTTTTGTTTTATTTCCAATTGCTATAATGTACAAAAAGACAAAAGATATACATGTCAGAAAACACAATATAAAAGAACATTTAAAAATACATTATAGGAAGAGAGCTATATTAGTCCATGGTAGCAAAAAATCATGAATCTGAT
This sequence comes from Acrochordus granulatus, assembly GCA_032468055.1. Classification (NCBI taxonomy): domain Eukaryota; kingdom Metazoa; phylum Chordata; class Lepidosauria; order Squamata; family Acrochordidae; genus Acrochordus; species Acrochordus granulatus. Next base: position 91,057 of record JANHZU010003235.1, read on the forward strand.
AATACCTTTCCAACTAACACATTTTATTAAAAGCCTACATTTTTATGAATTGCAGCTCACTCCATGCATCTGATGAACTGAGCTGCATTTTACAAAAGTTTAGGTCTTTCAATAAAATGTGTTGATTGGAAGAGGTACTACCAAAGTCCTAAAGTTTTGGAAAAACAATGAAAACTATATAAGAGTATCAGAGTACAAATCAAGGATTTAAATTCATAAAAAAAATAAAAATATTAAAACATGAAATGAGTTAGAAGACCAAGTTGGCGATCATAGCAGCTGCTTTAAGGAGTCACTGAAGTTAATATAACCTTTCTTATTATGTACCAAACTATCCATATTGTCACAAAATTGTTTCAAGGAAATGATGGAGCAGTTGTTATCTGTGTGATTGGTGAACAGAAAAAAAAAATATCCACACAAGATGGCTGTGATAGGAATTTCAGCTGCCTGTGGTTACCCCTTTCCATATTTCAAGGAACTACGTATGATTGGCGGGCATAAGGGCTTGCTTCTGAGGACAACCAAATATGAACAGGAGCAGTGCATGATAGAATGGGTGAACAATTTTTGGGGTCACAGCCAGTGTTACGTATACTAAAGGGTGTGGTGAGTTAGTGATACCTTTACTGATTTTGGATTGATGTAGTTTGAATAATCTGTATTTGCTGGACCGAATTACATCAGCATTCTTACCAGCTGATTAATAAAAGAAGTCTGACCTGTACATGTTGCTTCCCACAACAGGACAACCATTAGTAGGAAATGAGAGATTTTGCTTTCAAGTCATAAGCCTGCTGGAAGAAAAACCCTCAGAGCATACTGTTTGCACCATGAGGAATGCAAGATTATTTTTCCCTTTCTGACAATTATTAGACCATCTCAGAGGCCATTATACCCATTTAAAAATATTACAGGTAAGTACAAAAGTATACTTAAGACCACTAAACATTTATAAGCAGACCTTCTCAGACAATAGCTAATATTTCTTGGGATTATAACTTCATTATTTTATTTTATTAAATATAAACTGGAGAGGATGATTCCCTTCAGGTTTTGTGTCCCTTCCTGAGTCTCCAAATTATTACCTGGGCCGATCCTAGATATATTTTACACAGTGTACAACCATGCCAAAAATATTGAGTGAACTGTGGCCAGAGCAAAATCGGTTAAGTCAATTTCATGATATATAAAAATAAAAATTAGTAGCTCATTGAATTACTATCATTAAAAAGGAAGGAATTTAAACAAACATATTTGCCTACAGTTTTTCCAACTACTCGCCTAATTATTTTATAAGCTATGATGATTCAAGAACTAAGTGGACAATGAAGTAGCATCCCAAACTATTATCTTGTGGAGATTAACACCCACTCACAAACACGCTCATAAAATAAATCAGAGATTACTAAACTCTCGGTTCAGAGGTGTCCCTTACAATTCAGGACTGATTCATGTCCACCCCATCCTGCAATGCCACCTCCTGTTGCGCCATAGTGTTATATTGCCATAACACGGTTCCAGGCCTTCCCAGCAGCAGTCAAATTAAAAATGCAAGATAACTGCAAAAACTAAGACAAGCACAGCAAGACCAAAAGCTGCTTCAATATCCAAGGCGACTCTATTATCCCTGCCTAATCACTAACTAGACTTGCTGATAGCGCCCTTCAACCTCCTGGCTGGAAAGAAAACAATCAATGGAGACAGCAGAAGGCCCATATTGATCTTTGTCGTGTGACTTTCACATCCAGACACTGCACAGACTGCCGCCTGTTGCACTTATTGTTCTCTCCATTTTACACACTTTGAACTTCTGTCCCATTTCCACATGCATTAGCATTGTTTAACTAAAAATGCTACATAATGTCTTTTTGATGCGTAGACTTTCATTCCTATGTTTGCAGTTCCCTTAGTTGCATATTGCATAGTTGCATGTATATTATGTCATATACATTGCTTCATTCATATATAGATATGTTTGTGGATGTATGCACACATGCACACGCACACACAGTGTTACATTACATTACACTTAAGGTTTCTTTTCAGGCTTTTAAAAATTGCTTTATTTTTAGATTCAATAATGGTAAATGAATTGCATTTTAAAAAAATCTGAAAATGTAGATTTCAACATGTAAGTAACGATAGTATGTAGATCCAGGAACAACAAACTGGCTAAAACTGCCTTCATATGTCAATTGAATAAGCTTCTCCCTCATGCTAAATCCACATAAGCCCCATTATGTAGCAGACAGTAGGATGCTTCTGATTTCCTGTCTTCCCTGAAACAGGAGCTCAGTATAACCGCTCGCATTAGCACCCAGCCACAAATGAAGAACAATCAGCAGTTTCAGCCTCAATGCAAACTGCTGTTTTTCACTGTTAAAGTCCCTCAGTGACAAAACTGATGTGTTTATCTCCAAAACCGATGTGCTTTCTCTATATACTGTGAATTTAAAAAATGTTCTTTTTCTGGCAACCACCATTTAGCCAAAGAGGATAGGGTGCAAACAATAGTACCACCTGGAATATATTACAACAGTAGAATACCCTGATCAAGTGACACGGGATGAGAGAAGATGTCCTGACTCTAAGAGGAAGAAAGGCTAAAAATGAAATTCATGGGAAGATAGGTATCTGATGATAAATATTTTCCTCCCCAGTGTAAAGGAGAAATCTGCTAAGCTATGAACATCAAACAGCTAATGAGGATGTAAGAGGAGACTAAAATTCTAAACTGTGAGAACTAAAGTCCTGTTTGTTTTTTGTTTGGTGGATGAGACAATTACCCCAAAGCTTCACACCGAGTCCCATCCAAATATTGATTATTTGAATGATCAGATAGGTTAATATTTTTCATTCAAGGCATTAAAAATAAAACACTGTTTCAAGAAGTATTTCTGTATTTTGGGTTCATCATATATTATTGTTTATTGTGTCATTCACATCTATGCAGTGTGCCATAGAATACAGAGAAAAGAAAAGAAAATGGGGAAGGAAGCAAAAATGAAAATTTTGCCCCTTTTAAAGACTTCTCAGTCTTTAAAATACCCTGGACTGAATAATAATCTCATACTAAATGTTCCAGTTGTTTCTAGGTATGTTTTTCTTGTCACTTGAGAATGACAACTCAACTGTCTCAATTTGTACAACAGTCTGTTTAGCAGAATAAAGATTTTGCTTGATCAAAAGGCACTTTGCATAATCTTATAGTATCACAACTCTTAGAAATGAATAAAATATCTGGAAAAATAATGTTCTGAAAGTAAAAAATGCAAAACCTGATAGGAGACAGCGGAAAAAAAGGAAAAAAGTTAGGAGAAATATGAATTAAATATATTAAATTCATTAAATAGATTAAAAATAACCAAGGTAATGCTGCTGGTGTTAGCTATTAACAGCAGTACAGCTATCAAATCAAAAGAATAATATTAAAAATAGTATTTGAAAAATCAATGAATTCATCAGTAAATTAATAACCAGTTTTACAATCCCTGATATTCCAGAGGTCATAGACTAATTGGGCAGTCTCAGTTCAAAAGGGGGAAGTGAGAGAGAATTAATTTTGTAGGGAGAGATCCCCACAGAGATGTCTGCTCCTTGTGAAGAAAAATATTAGACCAAACCTTAAGTGGGTGAAATGACAAATACCTCTTCCAGCATCTGCATTAACTCTTCCATATTAGTTTCTAACCTACCACCATGTTCCATTTGGTAGTTTAAAATACAATCTCAGTCTATTGGCACTATATGGGAATTAATTAAAAAAAGGAGTAATATGGTGAAAGAGCAAAATCACAGCTTCTATTAGTTTTCTGCCCTGATGATATAAATATTTTCAGCTTTCTAATTTTTGAATTCTCATCAGAAGTTCCTGCCAAACAAAATAAAGCTACTTTGTTAGGGTACAGACATCTCTAAATCCCTGAAACCTACTTGTAAAAATGAGCAGAACTTCGAAACGAACTGGAAGATTGCGTAGGAACAATAAGAAATAGTCTACTATTCAAAATCAGTTTGCTTCAGAGAGCAAACCCCAAAATGAGACTCATCAGAATGACTACTGAAATCATAGTTGGCTCTGCTCCAAGGGCAGCAGTGGCTCCACCATTCATAATGATTCAGAATTTGGAGGCTGCACCTCTGTTGCTCCCAGCTCTGAAGGATCAGTAAAAGCAAACCTGAAGCATCTGCTTGGCTGCAATATTAGTGAAAGTTTTCACAGCTGCCAGGCTGAACTCTTCCCCTGCTCCAATTTTACATCCTTTTCAGGGAGTTGGTATATGAGCAATACTGCATAGCGTTACCAATTGCCTTACAAAATGAGCTTTTTATAAGACAGAGCATCAAGTATCTGGTAATCTCTGTAGAGAGGAAAGCCTGCATGTGAAATAAAGCCTCATGGCCCAAGATTTCTACAGTGGCTCCTTTTGGAAGAGTACATATAAAAACAGCTTTCTACTTTGTAAGAGTACACACTTCTCCAAATCCCTGATACCTACTTGTAAAGATGAGCAGCATTTAGGATTTAAAAGTTCATACCCGAATGTTGCTTATCCAGAGTTGTTTTGCTAGCTCTTGTCTATAATTTAACACCTGCAGACATCCTAGGGATCGTGGGAATGAATTTAACAGTACATCTGAAAAAGGTGATTTAATTTATAATGATATTCAAATCTACAGTAAAGTGAGCTTTACTACAGAATTTTAAAATAAATTTTAACTAGTAAACATTCCATTATTCTGGGCCATGTATATTACTAGTCATATTCTCTACCATCTATGCTCAGGAAATTTCTCATGAAATTGATCCGAGAATGAAGATGATGATTTAGTAATTCTTTTATTATTTTACTTTTCATTAAACAGTAACAATAATGAAAATATCCAAATATGACACATTTTCAGACTTGAATAAAAAGTAGAAAGTTCATGAGATATAAATAGTACAATCTAGACAAAGAATGAACATGAATTTCACAAAGAAAATCCAAGTAAAACTAATATGGGACATTAAAAACACAGTAGTTACAGCCTCAAAATGGGTTTGGTCATCTGAATAAATAATATAGTTGGCATATTTAGAAGATAGAAACAGAAGGGTTTTTTCCTGGGTGATTCCTATCATGTTAACATCGACAAAATTCATCAGCACTGTCAGTGGTCTACTCACACCATTGCATTAATTCTCTTTCTCTAGGTGTTCAAACTATACAACACAATGATTATAAGAAAATCAAGGACTTAGTTTGAGTGAAGAAGCTTCTTTTGTTGAAGATACTAAATATTCCTAATAACACAGAATCTAAGGATCTGGGTCTCTGGGGGTGTGACCCAAGATTTAAAATCCAAGTTGCTTTCTCCTGCCCTTTAGTCACAGCAGACAGGAGCAACCCATTTCTCATGCTGGAATATTGACAATACTCACTCTGTGTTTCTACAATAACCCTGTTTAACCTCAGAGTCTTTACTTCCTGCCTTGCCAGTGCCAGCCCTCACAGCCATTATTTATATCAGTAACCTTGATTTCTTTTTTTTAAATATTTTGTAGGGAAAATATTTAAAACCTAAAGAGGCAATGGTTCTTTAAAAAGCCCCTGCATACATAAAATGTTAAAACAGCAGAAAAAAATCTAGTTTTTCTGCAGATAGAAGAAATTGCAAAATTCTTAAATATTGTTTCATATCATAAGCTTGATAGTCCTTGGCTTACAACCATAACTGAATCCAGAATTACAGTTGTAAGTTGTTACAGTCATGGCATGCATATGACCCACATTTTCCAGCCTTTTTCATGATGATCATTAAGTGAATGCTATGGTCGTTAAACAAACCTATTCATTTGAATGGGTGTTTTTTCTGGAAATTGACAAAAGTGCCAGAAACTAGCAAAAAACAATCACTTATCACTGTCACATGACCACAGAAAGCTATGACTAGTCATAAAGCTGACCTGCCTGACATGTGATCTTGTAATGGGGGGCATAACTATTTATAACATCTGTGGGTGCTTTATAGGCTGTTGTAAGTTTGCATGGTCGTAAAACAACCAGTTGCTGAGGGAGCGCAACCTGTAGAGAAGCTACACTGTGGCTGCCAGTGCCTCTTGTTTTAATCCTGTCTCTTTGAGTGGGATACAAAGGAACCAATTATACCATTTTATTTATGAAATTTAAGTGCTGCCCCTCTCACCAGTTAAGATGGCCCTGGGTAGCTTAAGAGATAGTAAAAAGATAAATATAGAAACAATTAACATTTTAAATTATATAAAAAACTAGAGCGAAGGCGATGGACAGCACAAGGTCAAGATCTTTGTTTTATCCCGTGAACCACTTCCAGCAGCGAGTGCTCCTTTCGGGGCCTCAAGCCAACTAGCAAAACTAGGTTTTGATACCTTTCTGAAAGGGGTGGGGCATCTTGCTCTTCTGCTTGGCCCCACCAACCGGAATTCCTTGGCTGATGGGTCCATAACAAGACTCAAAGATGCAAAAATATTATGCTAAAATGGGATGGAACGGGATGGCAAAATCTACTTTGTAACTGTCATCACGATGAAAACATTCACCTCCCCTTCGACTAAATTCGGAGAAAACAAAAACTGGTTCAGAGGTGCCCAGCTAGTCTAGGGTTTTCCAACCTCAGCAACTGTAAGATGTGTGGACTTCAGTTCCCGACATTCCCCGACATGCCGGCTGGGAATTCTGGGAGTTGAAGTTCACACATCCTACAATTGCTGAGTTTGAGAAAGATTGAGCTAGTCAACAAATTCCATCTTCCACTTGGGAGAAGACACAGCTGTAAGGAATTAAGTAATCAGGCTTAGAAGCCAAAGACTAAACATGACAAAGATTACAGCCTTTGAATGTTTGTCACTGCCAACATCGTCAGAGAAATCAGCTCAGTGTTAAACTCCCGAATCGGCAAATTCAAGGGAACGGATAAACAGAAACAAAGACGACTCTTTTAGAGTCATTAATTATGGACCAACAGAGCAGATAACTATTGCTTTCTTTCACTAAACTCTTGCCTGAGTACTTTGAAATTCCAGGAAGCAGAAACCAAACGGAGAACTGCACGAGAGCTGGTGGCGCAAAGGCTGATCTTGGAAACTGCTGTTGCTGGGTAGATGTGGCTTTGAATTGGGAGGAACCCAACCCAGCTCTACCATTTTGACTGCGACTGAGAAATCTTTTTACAATTGCTGAGGTTGAGAAAGATTGAGCTAGTCAACTAATTGAGTGAAAAGGCAACGAACTCAAACGGCCCGTCTTGCCATGGAAATTGGCGATCCACAAAAAGTGATTTGCCACTGTCATCTCCTGCGCTATATTTTGAACTTTCCAATCCAGTCACTAATCCAACGGGTTTAGCTTTTTAAAGATCAGCCAAGATCGCCAGATGCTGCTGTGGGCAAGCATTTTGGAGGAATTTAATTCTTTAAAAAGAAGGCAGTTGGATATTTTTCTTGCTTTTTAAATTTCCATATGCTGCTCTGTCATCAGAAAGAGCAAAAAATTGAAAGTTTTGTTAGCTCTTCATTTACCTGATAGATCAAAGAGAATCTATCAATGCTGCAAAAAGTTGTGTCATTTCTCTGTAGAAGGAAGGAAGACTTAGAGCTATATTCCTATTTTCCCCCTCCACTGCCCACATTTTACTTGCAAGTTTCATGTCAGCCTTGCAAGGTAGTCCAGACAGAAAGCACTCCCAGATGTTCTAATTCTACTTTATTGTAACGTTATATTAACTGAATCTTGCAACTCTGAAAGTACATTTCTCCCTTGTCACTTTTATAGCTAAAGAAACTAGGAAGCCTTTTTAGGTTGTTTGCCATATCCACGTTCCTGCTGCAGGCTAAGTTGCCTCTAAGCTGAACATTCCTTGGCTGTACTTCTTCCTTCTGTCTCTCAAGTTCATTCTCACATAACTTTACGGTTAAAATATCTTCATCTGTTTTGAATGGTCCCAATGAGAGACACTCACAAATTTATTTACTGTACATTACCATTATTAAAATGTTAGGTTTCCATTTACTATGTTCCATAGAAACCAGGCTTACTAGATTGCCATGCTTCCATTCCCAAGTTACAATACTGCAGTCTGGAAAATTCTTCTTCTTCTTTCAGCTGCTCCCATCAGGGGTTGCCACAGCAAATCTTCTGTTTCCATCTTCCTTGGTCTTCAGCATCCTCCTCAGTCACACTGACCCCCTGAATATCCTCTCTCACAGCATCCATGTACCCCTCTCCCAGGCCTTCCTCTTCTCCTTCTGCCTGGTAGCTCCATCCTCAACAATCTCTTCCAAACATACTCTTCATCCATCTGCAACACATGCCCAAACCATCTAAGTCTCACTTCTCTCACTTTATTGCCAAGCCTTCCTACCTGTGCTGTCCCTCTAATATACTCATTTCTAATCTTGTCCAACTTTGTCACACCCAATGAAAGTTGCAGCATCTTCAACTCTTCCACCTCTAGCTCTGCCTCTTGACTTTTTGTCAGGGCCACTGTTTCCAGGCCATACAGCATTGCTGCTCTCACTACCATCTTGTAGATCTTCCCTTTCACTCTTGCAGATACCTTTCTATCACAGATCACTCCTGACACTCTTCTCCATCC
>JANHZU010003236.1:0-12828 GCA_032468055.1 Acrochordus granulatus
AGTGTTATGCTAAAAATTTAACATTTTAATTAATATTATAAATCAAATTAACATTAGATGAAATTTTGAATCATAATACAAATAAAATGTGCAAAATATTCTGAAATTTGGGATTCTGACAGCTTTTCTAGTTTGGAGAACCAAAACACTGAAATATCAATTGATAAGAAAGGAGTCATTTTGCAAAATGTCTCCAAATTAGATATCTGCTCTAATTTTATTTTCATTCTAAAAGACTGCACATTTTAATAACTAATATACTGGCGCCCTCTTATGGATGATATACATAACATTAGTTAGCCCAACAGAAACAAATATGTTCGCACACAAAACAGCTATAGGTATTTATGTTTATACTGAACACCTTCAGTAAAAAATGTAATGCAAGTTTTGCCCAGTAAGAATTCAAAACCCATATGTATTATTTTCAGTACACAGTCTGTATGAACATATATTTAATCTATGTCCAACAAGTATATATCAAAGGAACAGTATTAGCAACTGGTAATGTGGTACCACAATCAGATAAATAGAACAAGAATGCTAGATTTTCTCATTATTAATACTTGATTATTTAAAACAAAGAACCAAACAACTAATTCCCTGTCATTCATTTTTCAATGTGAAGGTTAAAGAACTTCTAATACTTGTTATAATTACAGATTAAATTATCTCTTTCAAAGACATGAACCTAACATGAATTTGGATGATCTTATATGTATCATTTGCTCATGGGGTAGTCCTCAACTTACAACCATTCATTTAATGATGGTCCAGAATTACAACAGTCTTGTAAATGGTATTTTTATGGCCTGTAAAGCACTTCTGGCTGTTGCAAAACATTGCACCACCACCCTCTCAGTCATGTGGCTGACATCTGGATGGTTAGCAGTCTGTTTACACTTATGACAAGTTGCCAAGTGCTCTTTGATCATGTGATCACCCTTTGCAATTTTCTCTGCCAGCTTTCAGAAAAAGCTGAAAATCAGTGGGGAAGTCAGCAAGCAAGGTTGCAAGCTGCTGCCACCTGCCGAAGAGGACTCCCTCTCATCTCTGAGGGCTGGCTGAAAGAGCTGGCCCTGGAAGGGAACTGAATTTCTTCAGCGGATGCAGAAAAGGAGTTGACGTCCTTTGGTAAGCTGAACTCCTTTGACGGGCAGCTCTTTTAGCCAACTTCCAGAGTCAAGGTCCAAGCAGAGAGTGGAGAGTCAGCACGGTAAGGTAAAGAATGTAAGTGTGTCATGCTGGGGAAATCCTGGCACAGGCTGTGTATGAATAGCTCTCCACTCAGGGGCTGAAAATCCTGCTTGGATTTCATCAGGGAGAATTTGCATCTCTTCTCAGAGTCTCATCCCGCTTTAGCCACTCCAGGCTCCTTACCTGGGACTTATCCTTACTTGGGATTCATCTTTACCTGGGACTCATTAATGATCCTTGCAACCTCTTAATGACCACAACTGGAAGTGTCAGGATTGCAGTCATTGAACAAAAAATAGGGAAGCCGGCAGGAAGTCTGAATTCCTGGGCAACTCACAACCAGGTTTGTGGATGAGTAAGTAGCTGCTGTGATGCAGCACAAGCATGGTTGGCAGGGGTGAGTGCTCTGAAGGCTGGAGAAGTAGCTACTATGACTCCTTGTAAGTGTGCCAGAATATGGAATGAATGCTCTGAAGTGTTGAAGGCTGTGCAGGAAAGTGGCAAGAGTGACTTACTTATGAGAGTGACTTGTGACTTTTTCTGCTGGTTTCCTCATTTACTTTGCTTATGGGAAGTCAGCAGGGAAGGTCACAAACAATGATTACAAGATGCTGGAACCATTATGAGTTGAATGCCAAGCATCGCATTATCCTAGGAGTACTGGGATAGCCAAAACTTCAAGAACTAGTTGTACCATTTGATTGGTGCCATTCTAACTTCAAATTGTTGTTGAAAAAGTAGTCATTAACCAAGGACTTAACTATATTCAAGATTGTGAAATCCAAATCAGAGCTCTAAAACTATTTCCCAGATCAGGATATATAGGCATTAGAATGAAAAATGAAATTCAATGTAACTAAATGCAAAGAGCATATCTAGACAAAGATTCAAACTTTATATATACAGTGGAACCTTGGATTGTGAGCATAATTCATTCTGGAAGAATGAATGAATTAATTAATCCAAAATGCTCTTAAGCCAAAGCGAAGTTTCCCATAGGAATCAATTTAAAGTCAGATGTTCTGTTCAATGCCCCCAAAAATGTTAATAAAAAATAATTTTCAATGGTATTTTATGCAGAAATAATTGTCCCTCATATCTGAAACAAGTAAAATGATTAATACGCAATATAAAGTTAATAAGTGCACTTATGGATTCTTAACCAAGGCAGATTCTGGCCATCAGCTGCTGCTCAGCCGGCGCTGTCTGGGCAGCCCTGTTGGATCGGGAGGATCCGCTGCTGTCACTGCTCGAAGGCAAAATGTCCTTTTCCCTTGGCAATGTCTTTCCTGGGGGTCTTTCCTGGGTGGTTTGGAAATGCTTCTTAACATAACCTACCTCCATGCTATGAGAGGGGGAGAAGAGATAGGCAGGAGAAGGACAGGCTGGATGTGATCCTTGCTAGCCGTGCAAGGATGGCTATGTGTGTGTGTGTGAATGACAGTGAAGACAGAGGGCCAATCTTCGTATACTTTGAGAAGAGTACTAGCTGGTGTGAGGGAGACAAGGAGGAGGAGAGGAAGGGGAGGCTTATTGCTTGGAAGGAGAATCTGGATCTGAACCTCAGGAGTTCTTTCTCTTGAACGACTTTTACTTAATTTACGTTTTTTACACAGTGAGAGAGAACCATCAGCTCCATTGTGAGATTTCCCAAGAGAGCTCATCGCGCAGTGCTCGTCTTGCAAGTTTTCGCTTGTTAACCAAATTAAATTTTATAAAAATTTTTTGCTCATCTTACAGAACACTTATTAACCATGTTACTTGCAATCCAAGGTTCCACTGTACATTGATGGGGATCTGAACTGGCTATGACAACTTTGGAAAGAATTCAAAATGGTAATGGTAATTCAGTGAAAATCCAATAATCTTCAGCAGCAAAAAGAAAAAAAAGTATTAAGTTGGAAATAACCAAAATAATCAAGGAACCTCTTCCTCTCCTTTAAGACAAGAATTCAGGCTATTGCTGATTAGCAATATATTCTCCATCACACAAATTAAGGATAAACCAACTTGGAATAGTGATGAAGTTGTTGGCCTAGAAACCAGGAGACTGTGAGTTCTAATCCCACCTTAGACGTGAGAACTGGCTGAGTGACTTTGGGCTAGTTCTTCTCTCTCAGCCCAACCCACCACATAAAGTTATTGTTGTTCTCCACCTTGAGTTATTTAAAAGTAATAAAGATGGGATTAAAAAATCTAAAAATGTTTTTGAACATAACCAGAAATCAATTACAAATATTGTGACAGGCATTATTTCAGACAACTTCTTTAAAATAGGGGTATTAACATTATTAAAAGTTATGATAAAATCCATAAATTGCACTCTGAGTTAACTCTGCCACTAGCCAAAGCAGAATATAATTGCAGAATGTACATAACAATGTACATCAAACAATATCATTATATCATCTGCAGCCCCTTTCAAATCTGCAGAATTGGTCCTGGGAGGAATTAGTGTTAGGACAGCTCTGTGCTATCTTTAAAATGCTCAACGTTAACATTGTAATTTACTGTTGTTTTTTGCAATTCACAATTGCATGTATAGATTGGCTTTGTAATCTTCTGAGGATGGACTCTAGGAGAAGTCCGAAAGCTAAGGAAAATAAATCTACTGTTAAGCCAGAGTGCAGTCTATGGATTTTGCAGCAAGAACCTGGGAGCCAGATATTTGCGACCATTGGTAAAAAGCTATGACAATTATTAACATTCAACACTGACCAACATCTTCCAGAGTTTGTTACCAACACAAATGACAAACAATAGATGAGATTACTTTTATACTTCGTTTATAGATTCATTAATTGCCAGTGCTGAATAGACAGATGCTTTGTCTTCTCAGTGCTTTCTTATGGTTATGATTTAAAGAGATTCCACTTTGGAACTGAAAAGACACCAATTTTTCTTCTGACTTAAGAAAGAAACAGAAGAGATGCACATTCTACAGCCCAAGCCAATAATTCAATCATTGTGCAGAACTTCCCAGCATTAAAGAAGTTCCTTTACCTCTGTTTGCAGGATGGCAGCTCTCTGTTCTTTTGCTGTGAGGGATTCCTTGAGTACATCAATGTGTTGCTTGCTATCAGAAAATTGGTTTGTGAGGGTTTCCAATTTTGTCTGTAAAGCCAGCAACTCTGTATCTTTCCGTGACAGTTCCTGTTTCACTTGACCAATCTAAAGGAAGAACCAAACATGAGCATATCTGTTATCAAATAGCAACACTGCATCATAGAAAACATTCAGGAGCTTTATGGAAATAGTTTATTCCAATTCAGAACAATATTTCTAGCAATCTCAAAGGTAGGACATCAAACCAGCTCATGAAATCTGAATAAAGGAATAGTAAACCTGAAAGCATGCTTTGCTGTAAGTACAGTTTAAGGTGTTTTTGAGGTAAAGAGAGTAAAGCATTCCTAAAAGAAAACAACTCCTTGATATGAAGGATGTTAGTTGTACTCTATGTAGTTGTAGCTTATCTTATAACCCCTAGAAGTGGGAGCCTCACAATTGTGGACATGTGAAATTTAAGGCCCAAATACCAAGGTAATCAGTTATAGCATAAGCTTTTTTTAAGCATTCAAAAATGAAAAGCAGGAAAAGAAACCCTGATAAAAAAACTGTCTTGTTTGATGAAAAGTTCTACCACCATTCATTACATGTCTGCATGATTATTACTTTACATCTTTTTCACTATAGTTCTGTATGCTTTGTCAGATTCTCAAGAGACGCACGATAAAATATACCTGTAAACTTTTCCAAGGCTTGGGGGCAATTAGTTATTAGTTGAAGCATCCTCCAGTTCTTAAATAGCGAGTCTTAAAAAATGCTCACCAACTTTCTGAAAATGGCAAAATCTTGCTAGATTTCATGTAAGAACATTACAACTTCATGAAATTTCATGCAATAAAACTGAAATATCTTGAGTAAGAAAGTCAAAATCTGATGAAAGTTAGTGTTCTCAATTCATTCTTTTTATGGGAGCAACATATGCTTTTGATACTTGGGGTCATATTACTGGAATTTAAATATTAAATAGTAATCTTTTTATTCTTCAATATACATCCAGCTCTTAAAAAATACCTTTATTTTAATAGTACTGTCAATATGCCAAAAAAGTAAAGTATTTTATCTTCCTTTGTTATAGATATTATTTACATTAGATCATGACCTTAAAAACAGGCCTATTTTCTTTTCAACTTCATTTAATTTTTAAGATGAAAAATACAATAATTTCTCATTACCTATACAATATGACAACTAAACATTTATGAGGCAGAATACCAAATTCAGAAACTTGTAACTTTTAAAATCAACAAGTTTCTCAAGCACACAAATACTGTCTAGAGGTGAAGGAAACTAGGAGGCTATGATCTAGTTCTGCCTAAGGTATGAAAGCTAGCTGGGTGACTTTGTGCAATCATTCTCTCGCAGCCCAATCCACCTCACCAATTGTTCTGCTGAAAATAGGAGCAGGAAGGAATATTAGGTATGTTTGCTACCTTAAGTTACTTATAAAGTAATCAAGGCAGGATAAAAAAATCTAAAAAAAAATCCCACTTCGAAAGGAGCACAGAATGGATGCAAGACCACAGATTAATACACACATTTTCAAACAGTAAAATAATTTCTCTTAAATATGTAACAGAGAATTGCATTTTACTAGACCTAGAAATTTCCTTCATACAATAAATCATATAACCATCAAAGATATCAAATGTGTTCATGCACTATGTGAAAAATGCATCATTCAAGGCAGCACAGGAAATTAAAGCAACACAAGATAGATGTTTCTGCCCCTCGTGTTTATTAAAACTACACCTTATTGAAACACAATTGCCTATGCTAGCTCAAATGAGAAAGGGGAAACTTTACTATTAATTTCAAAAGCTTAGTACATGCATCTCAAAGATATGAATCACATGCTATGTGACAATTTACTTTTATATTTTTTCTAAGTGCTAAAATTACAATTTATGCAACATCTCTGTAGTGATCTTTAAGCTGTGCAAATAAATTGGACATCCAAAGGAGAAGGTTATATATTGTAATATATCAACCAGAGGCAAATAAGGATAGATATAGAATTGTTAGTTTTCTTGCTCTTTAGAATTGCAGAGAGTAAAGTAAGGAAAGTGAGCCACCCAGAAAGCTAGCAGAACCCAAATGAGTGGCACTGCATAGAGAAACTTCAATCTTACGGCAGAGACCTCTGTCTGGAGACCAGCCACTCTTTTTTTCAGTTCCTCCCCTTGAGCCTCTTTGGTATTTAGCTCTTCCTTTAGTTGCTCTACCTGCCACGACATTATTATTCTTTTACTTTAGAGTAAAATATTTTCTTGTCAATCTTCCTCTATCAGAAGAGATATAAAGAGTAGCAAACATACAAATAGCTAGCAGATTCCCCATGATTAAATACCAGTTCCTCAGAATAAACTACTTTCTTCTAAACTCACAGGCAACAACTATCATACTTCACACAATAGGAATTATTAGATTATATCATCTAGAACATACTATCAATCCTTTGATAAATGGGTATTTTAGTGATTTTGGTACTTGTTATCACTTTGATCTCATCCTTTTAAATTATTGCAATACATTTTACATGATGCTGCTCTTAAAAATTGCCTGGAAACCACAGTTGATCTAAAATAAGAAAAAAGATTGCTACCTGCTTTTTCATTCATATCACAATTTATTTGCTGGATTTGCAATCCATTCATTTCTATTTTAATGTAGAAACGTGTGTGTGTGTGTATAAAGTAAAGGTTTCCACTTTCAGTCATGTAGTGAGTAGTGCTCATCTCCGTTTCATAGCCAAAGAGCCAATGTTGTCCAAAGATGCTTCCGTGGTCATGTGGCCAGAATAACTATAGACCAAGGCACATAGAACACTTCCTACTGAATTGGCAGTACCTATTTATCTACTTGCATTTTGCATGCTTTTGAACTGCTAGCTTGGCTGAGATGAATAAATGGAGCTCACCCTGTTATACGGTGGCACTTGGTTTTCAAACGCAGGCTGCTAACCTTCCAGCCGACAAACCCAGCATCTTAACTGCTAGGCCACTGTGACCCCCCTAGAAAAACAGAGTCCTGCCCACTCTTTAGGATGCTTCTGGGAGGCCCTCTTCTTGATGTTTTCACTAAGTGATATGAGACAGATACCTTCTAGGGAGCACACAATGGCACTTCAGCTATAGAATTACTGAATAGCCCCTTGAGGAGTCTCAGATAAATCTTTCTAATATCAACTAACATGATATTATTCACCCAGGTCTTATAAATAATTATTTTTTTTAAAAAATGGGACCTGTTAGTTGGCTTCTTTCCACTATTTTCAGCCTACAGGTTATATATTTTTGGTATTTAATCATAATTGTATCAAAAACTATATTAATTAGAAGCTATATTAATAAAGCAAGCCAATCTATGCTATGTGTTCATTATTTTAATGTTCAAAGTGCCTGTGGCATATAAATCAACACTTTATTATGCAGACCCCAATTTAGCATTTTCTAAGAAAGCCCAAGGTATTCTTTCTCTCATGTCTGACATCAAGAAGACTGTAAAAAAAATAATTTATATTGATAATAACTTGGGCAATGCAAGATCACTTATAACCCTTTGAGATCTTCACCCTTACGTGTCTTAAATTTCATACCATTAACAATTCAGAGTTTTATTTTATTATACTGAGGTAATTCGATTTTTCCAAATTGGTTTCTGCATCTTAGAACAGATTTGGTTCACCAGTCTTAAATTACAACAACACAAATTTACAGCTTTGCTTAAGTATTTTAAGTATTTTTTTCTTGATTTGAAGCAACTTTAGTGAAAAGAAGATAGATTACAAATGCTTCATCTGTTTTTGAATCCAGTGGCTGTTTTTTTAGAGAATTATTAAGTTAATTTCTAACATACAATGTTTAGCTATTACCTTGTTCTTCATAAATTTGGAATGGCTACGATACACCTCCATTTGTTTAATTTCTTCTTCACGTTCCTCTGTGCTGAGTGCACCATTTGACTTCAACATTTGTATTTCTTCTTCCAAATCTCGGAGGCCACGTTCCATAGAAGAAATCTTAGAATCCTTCAATTATGTAGAACAATAATTTATTTCTTTAAAAAATGCCAGTATTTTCCTCACAAAATTTGAATTGGGTAACTATATCTGAGAAACCTCTCTCCCCGTAGCATTGTGCTATACATAATTTTTAATTGTATCATTTATTAAATAGGCATAATTCTAGCATCTGAACACAAAACAGTGATACACTAATGAAACTGGCATTTTGATCCCAGAAATAACATTGGAAGCACACTGAGAACTTAGAAGCAATTAAGAAAAAGTCTTTTAACATAAAATTTTTACACATTTCTGTCACACAAGTACAGAAGTATTTATCTGTAAATTCAATTAAAATAATTATGGTGATATACATGTCCTTTCAGAGAGACTGGAACCTCATGTAGAAAAAGATGTACAACTATTTCTCAAATGTTTATGTAAGAATTATTTTCCTATTTCAAATTTAAAAATATTTCCTTGTTATCAAAACTATTTTATATTAAACTTCTTCCTCTGAACTCTACCATCATCTGCAATATATAACAAAATAAGCATACATTAAAATAATTAATGACAGCAATTATAGTAATAGATAAAAGAGATGGTTGTTTCACATACATAACATAAACCAGATGGAAATAGTTCTGCACATTTATACAACAATATTCTGAAAATTTCCTGACAATAGCAGAAATGCTAAGAAAGAACCTTTGTTTTGCACAACATGTCAGGATGAAAACTCAAAAAGTAAAAGAGAAGAACTAGTCTATTTCATAGAAATAATTAGTTTCTTTTACCTTCATCTCTATAACAGTCTGCAAAGCTTTAGTTTTGGCAGAATCAGGAGCATTTTCAAAACGACGGTGCATCTCCTGTTTAAGAAGAGGAAATATTAGGCAGCTTGCTAAACATGACAGCATCTCACTTAACTTCTGGGACTCATAGAAAAAATGCTATAGGTAAATGGTTCCGTTTATTTCCTGGCATAGCGAGGATGACTTTTTTGCATACAGATAATTTTTTGCTAAAAAAAACAATCAAAAGTAATAGCTGAAGCAACTTAAAAATCTTAATACCTATTAACAATGAATGATCTTTTCAAACTTCTGTCTTCCAGAAGGACAAAAATACTTGAAAAAAACAGGATTAATAAATAACAGCAACAATCTGGTATGTACTTAACAAGATGATAAAGCATCTGTGCCGGTAATACTCCTACATTCCCAGAGTAGCAACCACCTAGTTACTGATGACGACAGTTCTTTCCACAGCGATAACAAGGACTGTTCATCAAAACAATTAATGTGCAACAGACATAATTGCTCTATATTAAGAAGGAACAAAAAGAAAATGCCTGGACTAAAATACTAAAAACACAAAACTATTTTGCACTAGACCACAAATTATTCTTGTATTAGAATAATTACAAATTAATAATATACTGATATTTTTCCATTTTTACAGCAATTTTCACAATAAAGCATCCAGAAATGTTAAATCACATTAAATAATAGAGTAAGGTATTAAATATTAGTGCAGTGTAAGCATCAAAACCTAGATGCTGTGGAATTTTTGTGATGCAGAAGAATATAATTTTATTAAGATTTGATTATAATAGTAAAAACTAATGCAAACAAAACTTAAAGAAATAAAGAGGAGTAAAAACTATAATAAAGAGAAAAGAAATATATAGAGAAGTGACTTCCAAAATTTATGACAAGTATAAACAAATTGACTCTTCACCACTTCTAAGGTTACAAACTTACTTCTTCATCCCATATCCCATCTCTTATCTATAAATAAAACTATAAAACATCTTCTTTTCAGTTCTGGTGTCAACTGAAAATTCTTAAAGCACAGCCACAAGTAACAACATATCATATTTTAACCTTAATCAAATAAACCAACTTTATATTCCTTCCTTCTAGTTCTAACAATTGTAATCTTTAGTTCATTTAAATATTTTATTTATTCAATGTATATGTTGCCCATTCATTATAAGTGACTCATGGAGGCTCATAGATAAAAACTGTAAAAACAAACATCATCAAAACAATTAAAACCCCCCATCTGAATCCAATTAGTAATAGAGGGGTTCAATGGTAAGGGAAAGGGCACTACTTTGGTGGTGGTGAAAGTTAATCTACCAACTACCTCCAAACAGATGCTCCCCTCTCAGGCCCCCAAGCAAGCCCACACAGTCAGGTCTTCAAGGTTTTATGAAGGGAGGGGCTGACCTTACTTCAGGGATTAGATGTTCCAAAGAGTGGGAGCTATAGCTGAGAAGGTCCTCTTCCTGGATCCCATTAGCTGGATTCTCTGGCTGATAGGATCTGGAGAAGGCCCTTATTACCAGCATGGATGGTGTAGGCTTGCCCCAGTGGGGTCTGATTGTTCTAAAGGTGACCAGGCCTCAAGCCATATAGGCTTCAGATCAATTCAACCAACACCTTGAATTGTACCCAGAAACATAGTGGACAGCTCTCATAGTAATGATGTCACATGGGCCATCCTATGGGCTTCAAAAACTGCACATGCTGCCCAATTTTCTACCAGCTGTAACTTCCAGATGCTCTTCAAGGGTAGCCCCATGTAGAGCACATTGCAGTAATCCAAACAGGACATGACTTGGACCTGAGCGACTGAGCACTGGGACTTCCAAGCCAGGTAAGGGTGCAACTGGCACACAACCTGCAGCTGAGCAAAAGGCCCCCCTAGCCATTGCTGCTACCTGCTCCTTGAGCAGAAGCCATGAATCTAGAATCCCCAGATTGTGCACCACCTCTGAATGGAGCAATGCCACCCCAAACAGAACCAAAGATGATCCCCCAGATCCAGAAACCCCGCATACCCATAGCCACTTGGTCTTTCCAGGGTTCAATCTCAGCCTGTTGTTTCCCATATAGATCCTCACAGCTTCCATGTACTTCGAGAGGGAAGCCACAGCAACATTCAAGTCACCTGGGATCGAGATGTAAAGCTGTGTATCATTAGCATATTGACATACCTCATCCCATGGTGATAGATGATCTCACCCAGAGACTTCATGTGTTAAATAGGAGTGGAGTGAGTACCGAGCCCTGCAGTATATCACAAAGGAGTTGCCAAGGACTGGACCTCTCACTCCGAATCAACATTGAGTAGGACCAGCCTTGAAGGTTCTTTTAGTTCTTTACAGCTTTAAGAAGCCTCTTTTGTAAATTCAAAAGGAAATTATCCAGGTCATTCTCTTGGTTTGTCATTTGAACTTTCCTTTTAAATTTTAAAACCTCAGCCAGTTTCTTTGTATATCCAATGAAACAATCTTTTCTAAATAATTATCTTGGGCTGTCAGTTGTAAATCCACTTTTCATACCATCTCTATCATGTCAGATATTTTTTCAATACATCTTTTGGACACAGTCTACTATGGAAGTAGGCACCATAATGGACTATTGATATTGTGACAACTAACTACTTTTTGATTCCATTCTTCAAAAGTCTCCTTTAATATTTTTGTTAGAATATTTTGCACCATCTTGCAGGCCTATATATCCATCCTCTCCCCAAAATCCTTCATCCCCATTAGTGTTCAGTTTTTGAAATAATAAAATTCTTTATCTATTTTATGTCTTGTAAAAACAAAACAGGCTTTATTTCCCGTGAAGCTGTTTGTACTTAAAATTAATTCCAAGACTTTATTGGAAAAATTTAATATTCCAGTTTTATCTGGACCCTTAGTTCATTTATTACTTTCTAGGATCAAAATCTTTTTTTGCTATTTATTTAAGATTTATTAAATTTTTAAGCTTATGATTAAAATTTTCTTTTATTCAGGATTAAAGGCACTCTCATCCAGCATTTTCAAACTTGTCATTTCAAAGATCTTTAATAACTTAAAAGTAGTTAATGATTAGATTATGAAGTGATTAGAAAGTGAGGTTTTAAACTAAATGTCCTTTAGAAGTCTCTATAATGGTTGTAAGCAAATTGGCTAATTCCCTTGTCTCTCACTGCTCAAACCCACACAAAACTGCTGACTTCTTATGGGGAGCAGCCATCCAGAGCACATGTGGTCAATCTCCTATTCTCTTTATCTAGAGAGGTTCCTATTTACTAGTTCGTTAGTCCACAGCTCCACCTTTTTCAGTTTGCCATACGTCCCCTGGAAGTCCTATGCTGTAGAAGTTACATTGATATGGCTGCTAATGGCCAATGAGTATATATAATAGATCTAAGTCAGAAGGGGCAGATTCCACTAAAATCCCAGAGTACTAAAAATGTTGACTCTGGATGGATTTCTTAGTCTGACCTTGCCTAAGATTAGAATACTAATAAACTGATAACATATTTTTGAGTGTGGCAAGCTGTTCCATATAATCACAATGCAAAATAGTGATATTTTGCAGGTCACAGGCCTTGGTGCTCTCTGAACTTGATTGTTTTCTTGCAGAAGTTTTATTACCTGATTAGAGAGTTTGCAAGAAAACAACCAAATTCAGAGATCACCAAGGACTCCACAGTTCAACCCTGAGCTACATATATTCTCTTCTACTTGTAGATCATAGTTTAATTGTGCA
>JANHZU010003236.1:110242-120774 GCA_032468055.1 Acrochordus granulatus
CAGCATCATGGTCTTTTCCAGTGAGTCCTCTCTTCGCATTAGATGGCCAAAGTATTTGAGCTTCAGCTTCAGTATCCGTCCTTCCAATGAACAGTCAGGGTTGATTTCCTTTAGGAACTGTCAGATAAATATTTCATTGGATCTTCTGTTATTTTACAACCAGGCTGTTTTCTTTTTCTTTAGAAATCAAATACTTTCTTATCTGTTTTTTAAAACTGATTTTGTGTTTGGAAGTACAACCAAATTCTTTGATTACTTTCATCAACCATCATACAAAGTTTTGTGGCTGCATAATTACATCATCTACATAGCATTTTATTTTCTATTCCTCTTATCTTGTGAGGACTTCCAAAATGATCACAAATAATAAAGGAGAAAGTGGGTATTTGTAGAGAGCATTTCATTCAATGTGCTCTTTGCTGTTTGCCATTGATTTATGCTTCTCATCCATGTTTTAAAATTTTCTCCATTTTTGCCTAGAATCTCCAATAGAAAAGATCATTCCAAGTTGTCAAAGGCTTTCTCTGCATCTAAAAATCTTACTGCTTTTTCTTATTAATAAATTCTAGTGTATTTATAACAAGCCTGCAGTGATTCATCATCTTTCTCTTTGGAAAATAACTTACATGATCTACATGTATAATTTCACGAATAATTGCTTTATACTCAGCTTATAAAATTCACAATCAATAAGTGAATTGATGTATATAACTGAGATTTCTTCCAGACATTCTCATCTTTATGTATTAAAGTTGTGTATGCATCTTCCCATATCTTTGATATTTCTCTTGTCATATTTTGATAACATATTTACAAATGGATGGAGAAATCTTAAGATGGATAAATACAAAAGAAGCAAAAGATGGTGTTCCTGTCCACTTTGGAATATTGCTGCGCACTAGGTATGTTAGCAGAAACAAAAAAGGTGCTGTGATTCATTAGGAAGTATGTAGTAAAACAAGAAGAGATTAAGTCAAGAATCAATTACTATCAATTAATATTTATTATTAAATTTATTCACCAACCATCTCACACCAGCCACTCTGGGCAGTTTACAATAAAATAATTATAAAAATCAATACAATACAATAATAAACAGGATAAAATAGTGAAAGGTAAAAGAGATAAGCAAGATAGTGGACTTATATTGAATGTCCAGTTTAAAGTGAATATGGACTTAAAAGTGAATGCCCAGTTTAAAAGAAATACATTGAGATGGTTTCTTTGTATACAAAACAATTAGGTCAGAACGACCAAATCAAATACATGCAGGAACAGGGAATGAGTAGCAAGGAAGTAAAAAAATTGAGAAAATCATGGTAGATCATAGAGTCAAAAAGAGCAAAACAATAAAAACAATAGGTAGTGTATAGTGTACAAAGGTGCCAGAAGTAAAAAGTAATTTGGAAACATAGAGAAGAGCAAAGTTAATAGTAATGATGAAATCTAGTTTTAGCTCTACTTCCACTTTTTTTCTCTTACATCTTGTCTTTATAATGTATTTTGCTTACTGTCATTTATTTTGTGCACGTTACATAATGTTACTTACCAAATTGGAATAGCATTATGTCTATGTGTGCATCAAATATTCTCACAATAAGTCTGGCATACAAGGCTGGCTTGTCACCAACAAACTACTAGATGACCAAGTGGCATGATAATCAGCTACTTTTTGCTACTATCTGATGGTCAACATTTGATCATACCGATCAGCAACTTGTTTAACTTTATCAAGGAGAGAGATGAAAGAATAGGTCAGAGTACATGCTCTTGCATATTTTTAATATGTGGCAATTATGGCTTGAGGTGTAAAATTTCCTGAAATATTTAAGCTGGGAAGGAGGGCAGAATCTTGGAAAATGGAAAATTGGGGGAGAAAAAAGATTACTTTCTTGTTAAAGTAGAGAATTTTATATTTGAATCTATGTATATGTAATTTAGAGTTTAGCATATGATACTTTCAGAATAATTCAATTCATATTTATTTACAGGCCAGTCACACATTGTTTAATGAGCTTAATCCTAGGTAAGCCTGTATAAGATTATCTGTATAAGATAAAACGAGTAAGTGCAATTCTCTCTATAAAATAAGCTTTGTTAAATTTCATTTTGTGAGATTTACCCTTAATTGACTTGAATTTTATGTAAGTAAATATTAAAGATTAATAGCACATTTACTTTACCAAACTTCAAAATATCTGGATGTTATGTATAAGCACAACATAATGTCAACTATCAATTTGTAATCTTACTAATGTTACATTACGCAATCATAATATATATCCTGAATGAGGAAACACTGGATTAACTAAAAAAATAAACATCTGAGTGCTTTTTTAAGCTTTCAAAATATAAGAACTTCCTAGATTTTTCATTTTTAGGTGGTGAAAACAGGCTGTGAATTTCACTTACCTGTGCTTCCAAACTGAGCATCAGATAAGTAAAAAGAAAGGATTTTTAATGCAACAAAGGAAGTTTTTACCATACTGTATTACATAGCCCTTCAACCAGTATATAGTGTGCTAACAATCAATGCACACTACATATACTAATCCTACTGAGGGATGTTCCTAATAAGATAGAATTAGAATGGTTTCAACAGGTAACACATTTCTAGAGAACCAATTTGTCCTTCCTTATCAGAGTATCTTGGAAAGGGAGAAAGGAATGTGAGGAACCTTATACTATAGCCTCAAGATAACACTAAAAACCAAGAAAATTTTAAAGCATTTATTCTGGTAACCTGAGGATAGAGTACAGATGATCTTGTTGAAACCATTGAAGAGAATGCCTGTTCAGATGAAGTTCCCTGTGGAAAATGGATGAAGATCTGTGAATTTGGCAATACCTTCTGACCCATTTGGGAAGCAGAAAAAGGTAAATCTGTGGAATATGATACAGATGTTCCACTCGGAGGGGGTGACAGAAAATCACCAGTATCTGAAGAAGTCAACTGTGATGAATCACTGGAATACCCTGGGCTACCTTCCATCCAGCTCTGGAAAACAGAATTGCCTCTACTCATCATGAACTCAGAACTCATATAGTTGCTGTGTTCCTCTTTTACAGGCTGAAGACGAACAGGCTGTAAAGATGTTTGAATACATTCCTCCTGGTTAAAATCTGTGGAACCATGACGATTTCTATAAGCACACTGAGATAAGATTGTACTTTCTCCTGTAGCTATACTGGGAGTTTGAACATGGAACTCAAACACACCACTTGTTTGACTGTCCCCATTGTGAGACAGTATAGCAGGTGCAGAATGTGGAACAAAGACAGGATGAAAATTCATCTGTATGGCATCTGTGCTCAATGGAGCTGATATGCTGGACACTGGCAATAATGGATTCATTCCAGAATCCAATCTCAAGTTTTGAATTTGTCTTGCCAAAAATGGCTGCCCTGTTTGATACTCAAAAGCAAAATTCTGAAGAGTGCCACCTTGTACATTTCTTTGTTCAGGAGCCTGCAGCAGGTTTTGCTCAGTCCCTTGAGTATTATAGGATATTGTCTCATAGTGTTCAGGTAATTGAGATTGATAGCACGTGCCCATTAAATATAGTGCTTCTTGGGTCAATGCATTTGTAGCATCCTCAGAAGTTGCTTGTCCAGGTCTGTAATCACTCAATATTTGAGCCGACTTCAACATAGTGTTAGCCTGGATATATTCTCTTGTGGACTTATGAGCAGTTGTGCTCATTGTCACTAATGTCTCTGGTGTCCAAACAGTTGGACTATCACCAGGGAGAAGTAAGTTTTGACTAGTCTTGAACAAGGGCTGGAAGTAGCAAGTTTGGGCTTCAAGGATAGAAGTGCTTTTGCGCCGTTGAAAAATGGACACCCTCGAAGGGCAGGTGGGTGGTGGTGAGAAAGAGACTGGCCGTTCATGAACAGTGGAATAAATTACTTGGGAATCTAGGAATGCTGGGATTCCCCCACACGGATGCATCATGGACTGAGGCTGTATTGACATGAACAAGACAAGTAGTTCAGACATTACAAAAACATATCACCATTTCAGTTCAATAAGTGGCTCTCTTTAGTAACTTTATAGAATGGCTATACCTAGTTCATAGTTAATACACAAAATGTTTTGAATATTATATCAACCCATTAAATACATCCATGGCAGAGATTGTTGTCAATAAGAGTATTTGCTTTTGTTAGAAGCTGCTTTTCCAATCACCTTTTATTAAATAAATATATTTTGTTCGAAGACTTGTTTCAAAACCACTGTTATTTCTCAATATATACATTTTTTGCAATACAATACACCCCCTGAGAAATAGTTGTCTAAAACAAATCTGCTTTTAAATGGCAAATAAGTAAGAGCTTCATTTTCTACAAAAACTTGCAGATTATTCATTGTTTTCACACACAACCAACCCCTAGTTATTACAAACGAATTACATTTGTCAAGTATTGCCTTTTATGGTTCCAGAATGTCTCTTATAAAACTCCGTCAAGCACATTCCAATATGATTAAAATGATCAATCTTTCTTCTTTATACTGATGTCAATTGAGTTCATGTATCAAAATTCTAAATATTCTGGAAAAGCAGCAGCAAATTCTCATATGACATAATAAAAATTTGAAGTGAAAATTAGTTTTACATATTCTTTGGAAATAGAGGAAATTATTTTCCTGTATTGTAGGAAAGTGAATCTCATTTCCTCTCCTCACCTAAAAAATAATTTTAATCTCTTATTTTGCCAAGAAGATACATCCATATAGTTGCAAGATGTTGAACTTGAGTCACAAGGGCTTTACTCTGTGCTACCCAGAGATTAAACAAGAAATCCATTACTTTCTTAAATAGGATTACAAATATCCAGTGAGTAAAATAGTCTACACTGGGGTGGCTCTGATGCCCAATATGGCACAAAAGAATAATGCTCAAAGAATAGAAAACTCCTATCCTTTCTGAAGCCCACAAAAATGATCAATATTTTTAAGCCCCCTTATTAGTGGAGCAACTTGCCTTCTGAACACATGAAGCTTAAAAAATGCTTCTACCCTCTTTCTCTTGCCTACATGAAGCTCTCCTTCTTTAGTGCAGTGTCTCTCCAATATGCAGCTAATTTAATGTAATGTTTCTAGAGACAGAACTGCTTATACTCGAGCTTCTCTTGAGGCTCTGAAGGTCATCATATACAAATGATATGAAAGCAAACTCCTAGGCTAAGAGCTTCCCTGTCCCAGCTCAGGATGGTTCTATCGTAAAATCATAATTAACTGTATTATTATTTAATAGAATTAAGTTTAATATCAATATGCCACAAACAAAATCTAAAATTAATTTCAAATCTAACTCTGCAAGATATTGCCAAATTAAAACATTTGAACCCAAAGAATTTAGAATATTTTAGCATCAGTTATGGCAGTAAGGACCAAAGGAGAAATACAATGATTGAGAGAGACTGATATAAGACTGTATAAGCTATAACCAAAGCATGGGCTTTTAGAAATACAAGTTTTAAACCAGGACTGCCAGTTCCTAAGCTGATATGTCTCTTAAATGGTAGTTGGCTTTCATACACAGAATCATTTGATGACACTGCTGTGGTTGAATCCAGCTAAATATATACATGATTTTAACTTCATAAATTACTTGAGATTAAAAGTGAGTAATGAAATTATCAATTTTGTAGATAAAAGTGCTGAAGATATTATCTAGTCTGGTAACGAAATGTCTGCAAGTAAACAACGAAGTTCAGAGAACACCAAGGACTCAACAGTTAAAGATGAAAGTTATACAGCTAATTAAAGTAAAATGCCCTCAAAAGTTATTCATTAATGTTGTGAAATATAAAGCAAAATATTATTACTGCACTGGAGAAAGTTGAAGTCTTTCCTTTTTTTCCTCTTGTTTGCACTTTTCTCTCTTCTTTATTTTTCTAACTTTTGCTTCTCCTTTTTTACCTTATAATAAAACTTAATAAAAATTACTTTAAAAACAATTTTGGGACACATATAGAGACATATATACAAAACCAGACAAATTATTTAACAGATTCTATGTCTGTTGGACTCTGATTTAGCTTTGTAAATATGTTGAAATACATGTAGTTGTATTTCTACTGACAGTTTATTGCTTCATTTTGTTTTTAATCTTGGCTGGGAATTATCTAGATTGTTTGCTAGTTTGCCATTATTGTTAGTTACTTAAAGTCATTTTTTTAAGAAGAGCAGCTATATAAATTCATTGACTGAATAATAAATAAATGCCACTTTCAGAATTACTTACTATAGCAGGTGGAAGTAACCAACTTTGGCCAAATCTGAGAAAATGTTAAGCTTCATCACAGTTGGTTAGTATTTAAGTAGAAGCTACTAACAAATCCCAGGGCTGTAGACTAGCCTGGGATGTTTTAAAAAAACTTGGATAAAGGCAAAGACAAAGCATTTCATATTGTAGCAAGAAAATTTCTCCATGTGTTTGCCAGAAAACCTGGTGTAAAGGATTCTCATTATCTTCAGTCTTATTAAGTTGCTGCAAATACTGAATTCACAAATATTGAAACCTTTGTGTTGGGCAACTCAAAGTTTTCACTGCTCTGTGTGTCCACGAATCATTATAAAAGTGCGACAAGTATTCATTTTGCAGTTACAAATAAATTTTAGTGAATTTGCAATTATGAAATCCACAAATAATGAGAATAAACGATAGTGTTTATCTTTAGTTATTATCCAAGGATGAAATTGAGAAAATGTTCAAATGTAAAACAGTACAATAATTTCCAGATTGTTCCTATAAAGTTCTGTTGCACTTTTAAGTATATTTCCAAAGCTTTGATCAAATTAATTTCTCACTTTAGGAAGGAGAGGAATTAGTTTTCCAATGGCATAAAATAATCATGGTCCCTTTTTCATCCTTATCCAACAACGAAGCCAGGATGTATTTAGTGGTAACTTATCTTCATGTGTCATGAGAGTGACATACAAGGCTGACAAAGAGGGAAGGCAGGCTGGAACACCAGTAGCTGCATGGAGAAGTGATAGGCATGGGCAGGACATTCTCCAGGGCTTTGGAAAGTTTTTCACCAAAGGTTTCCTCCGGAGCAGTCCGAAGGTAAGAAGAAGAAACAGGTGCAGACAATGCTAATGGCAGAGTGGAAGGAGCACTGGGATGGATTAGGGAGGGAAGGAAGGAGAAAATAGAGGAAGCACAATCTGACATGCTACAGCCATGTTGAGGCTAAGAAAACAAAAACAAAAAAATGAGCATAAACGACATGACTAATGAGCTGAAACTCAGGGACATATTCATAATAGAAGGCTGATATACTGATTATAACAGATAAGGATATGCGGAAAACTGACAGAGACATCACACACACAAATCCTATGAGCACATTAGGGGCCTTTAGGTTTTCCTCTGACTATTAAATTCCATAAAACCAAATCTCCTACTCTAGTTTGCAAACAATATATATATATATAAAAAGAAAGTATCTGCTCCAAGTTCCTGACTCCATCAGAATGTTATGTTTAAGAGGTCCATTAAGAGGTCCACTATGTTCTGGCATAGAAAAGAAGCTCTTAATGAAGAAGAGCTCTTCTTTTCAAGTGTTAACAATTGCATTTTAATATAACTGTCTCCAGTAACTTTTTTTTCTCTTAAATGGCACTCCATTACTTCTTTCCAGTTGATTCTTTGTGAACTGAAACAGCTTCATAAATAATTCCTTGCCAGGATCTCTTTAAAACTTTATTCAGCTAAAAATTTTATGAACAAAATAGTGATTCGCATTATAACATGTGTATCATGTTCAGACTTTAAAATTAAAAACAAATTTGACAAATGAACAATATAGTAGAAAAGTTCATCCCCAAAGTAGTTGATAATTTACTTATTTTGTTGACTGAACTATCTTAGACTTTTAAAAATTATGTAGTAGTTCTTCCAGAAGCCAGTTTTTTTCCTATCACATACTTTTCTAAAGTTTTTTTAATTATCATCTTGCCAAGTCATCTCTCCCACTGAGATTCCCTCAAAAATGTAATTTCCAAAACAGACTGGATGACTTGTTTTTCCATGGAAATCTGAATTTGTCATTTGAAACTGGCCTGTTCAAAAGATCTATTATCGTATTTTAATGTTATTTATGATTATTGAACCTTGAAGAAGGCATATGAAGACAGCTTAATGAGTTATTGTCTAAACAATATTGTGAATGGAATCAGAGGAAATAAAATTATTCAGACCAAACTTAAAAGCTGAAATGTTCCATTTAATTTTGTTAAAAGGGCACAAGTCTTCATAAATGCATTTGTAATTTCTCTTCTAGCAAAGAATTACCTTTTCTAACTCCCTGCATCAATATGATATAAATGAATATATCATCATTATCCAAATGTTGCAACTCTAGCTATGAGTCAGATTCTATAATGTTATATTTTTTGTCAGCACAGACTCCATAAGCAGCAGTTTTTCATAAAAAGGTATAATGAATAGAACATAAGATCTTCTAGAAGACTCCCCAATGTCAGCTGTGAAAACCCAGCAGAAAAAAGATACAAATTATAGGGTAGCACAAATGAACACATGAAGTAGGAAAGATAACAATGCCCTTATGCAATAAAAGGAAGCTAAAAATAAATGGAGACACAGGGTTCACTTAAAACTGAAGTGGTTACATGCAGCATTCTATCATGGTTAATACTTCTTACCTTGTTTAGCCGCAGTTAAAAATTTGTAACACATTCACAAAACACGGTTTATAAATGTCATCATTTAGTCAGAAACGCCATCCCACAACTTTTATTCCATCTACAATTCTAGAACGCATGAAACTAACTACAGCTTCAAATACTGTTGTGTGTTCATTTAATACTATTAAGCAAATGGGAATGATATTGTTTCTAGCAAAAGTTTCACATTCAGTTCACTATATTTTTACTTTCAGAACATTCCTATTTTAGAACAATATTTAAAAAAGCCAATCAACAGGCTTGCACACACAGTTTTCTATATTATTCATGAACAAACTTGAGGCTGGAAGTTTAACCTCTAAACTCATCCAGGAAAATAGAACATGATTCTAGAGTTCTTGCCATTCTGTTTAATTTTGTGCTTACCACCGTAGATGTCTGGTATCCTCCAGGCTGTTGTGGCTGTGGCTGACCAACAGCAACTGCATATCCTGAAGCTGGAAGTGTTGGAAGAGAATGTTCATGCTGGGAAGTGAAGGAAGCAGTCTGTTGGCTACTCACACATGATTCACTAAAGAGAGATGAACCCTGGCCACTGTCAACTGTGCCATCAGCTGTAAACACAATAAAAATATGAATTTTAGATACAGATTCATAATCTCACAGCAAGTTAAAGTTTTGAAAGTGCATGGAATACAAGCAGACTGCATTCAATGCTAGTCTCTCTCTCTCTCTCCAGTCTTTTCTGCTCCCTAAAACAAAAAAAAGCTAGAAGAATAGTTCAGTAAGAACTATAGGACTTAAAAACTGATATGCTGAAGGGAGACAACACACAGAAACTGAAAAATTTATACTAAGTGCTACCTATTACATTTTAAATAACTATTTTCGAAACAGCATATATTATATTCTTTTACCATCCAAAATTGTTGGAAAAATAGAGACAATAAAGGAACATAATTCCAAATACAACATAAATGCAACATAATATAGTATAGGTAGTCCTCAGGTTAACAGTGGCAATTGGGAGGTGGATTGTCATCATTAAGTGATGCGGTCGTAAAGCATGATGTCACATTACTGCATCATTTAGCAATGACAATCTGGGTTGCCACTGTAACCCCAAGATATGTAGGATATTATGTGGAAACTGGCAGGAATGTCAGATAAGGAGTGAAGGTGAAGCACTGGGGGGGTGCCTTAGGGAGTGGAGAAGGCCCAGAAAGGCCAGGGGAGGGGGGTGCTGTGGTGTAGCACTTGTGCAGGAAGGCCGGAGAGTGGATGGAGCAGCAAGGTGCCCATGCAGGAAGCTTCCCTGAAGGCTTCCATGTTGACTTTGCTTGTGAGAAGCTGACAGGGAAAGCAGCAAATGGTAATCACATTGATTGCAGGATGCTGCAACTGTCATATGTGCCAAGCACTTGAATCATGATCACGTGACTATGAAGATGTTGTCATAGCTGAACTTCAAGGATCAGTCGTAAGTATGACTTGTTCAGTGCCATTGCAACTTTGCATGATGCTGAATGAGTAATATTTAAGATAGGACTATCTGGGAAACAAACACTGCTCCCAATTTTAAAACAAACATATTCTTAAACAACGCATTTCAACCAAACACAAGTTAAAAAACACATCCTATTAACAGGTTCTGATTTGCAGACATCTGCCATAGTGTAATACCTTATCTTTATAATAATCAACTCATGTTCCACTCTGAAGGCAAAAACTGCTGCCATTTGTTCCTCTTTGCTTCCCAGAAGACCTCATTTTGAACATTGAGAATGTTTTATTTTGCCGATGACTGCAGAAATAGCTGATTTAGAATATATTTAAGGAATAGCCATGAAAAGAAAGCATTCAAAATAAATTT
>JANHZU010003236.1:133236-150030 GCA_032468055.1 Acrochordus granulatus
GTCCCTAACATCTGAAACAAGTAACCATGATTAACACACGATATAAAGCAAAAATAGAGCAAACTAACCAGCACTTACAGATCTGCTTCGAGGCAAGTTCTGGCCTTGGCTGCTGCTTACTGGCTCGAAGGATCTGCTGCCGTCACTTTAAAAGGGGCTTTTCCAGGCATTGTGGGCGGTTTGCAAACACCCAGCTTTTCCGGGTGTTGTGGGCAGTTTGCAAATGCTTCTTGCCTCAGAAAAGTTACAAGGGGGAATTTCTGCTTTATTTGGGGCAAGGACAATTTCTGCTTTGAGAATATCCCGGAGAGGAGAGGAGGGGGAGGGGACTACCTGGAGATTGAATCGGGAGTCTGAAGTCTCGGGAGTTCTATCTCTTGAATGCCTAGCACTTAATTTACGCTGTTTACGCAGTGAGAGAGGAAAGCTCAATTGTGAGATTTCCCATGCGAGATCATGGTGTGGTACACATTGCGATCAGGAACGTTGACCTGCCGCCCGTATGGGAATGGAGTAAACTGCGCGAGAGTGGAGAGTCTGCAGAACGCGCGAATGCTTGCCGCATCAGCAGAACTCTCACCCAGAGTTGCTGCCTGAACTATGAGAGATACAGAGCACGCTGACTGATGACACGCAAGTTATCGTGCAAAGTTTGCTTGTTGTGTGAGTTGCGGCTCATCTAGTGGAATAAATTTGATTAAATATTTTTGCTCGTCCTACAAGTTTCTCATTTTATGAGTTACCTCATCTTGTGAGGTACCACTGTAATTCGCTTTCTAGGTTTATGATTTCTGAAAAATATGGTTTGATTAGAAATGAGTTGATATTTGTAGGTGGCTATGTGTGCATTGAATGTATGTAAGTCACTCAAAACAACTCAAGCCAAAAACAAAACAAAAATGGGAACTAAACTTATTTTAATTTTTCTTCCTCCTATGTTCCTTCCTCTTTTCTCACCAGTTTTAACAGACGGTTTCTTAGCATGCATCATTTTCCTTGCAATGATAAACATTTTTCTCAAGTATGTACAAAAAACTTCTTTATAGTTGAAGAAATACTGGAAATATTTCTAGGCATCCAAAGAGTGTGAAGTAATCTCTTCCCATGATTAGGATGATTGGGAGTCAGACTTTCTGTTGGTCAATGCATGCATGTAATATTAATATCAAATTTTTGTATTGTGTTTCCTTGTAGCGGTTGTAAAATAAGTGAGACCTTAATTCTTGCTACTATTCAAATAGAAACAGATTTAATAGTAATTACCTTGGAGAATTAATTATCTTCTGCTTCTTGCATAGATACCCTGCAGGATATTTAACCAATAAAAATTGTCACTTGAAAGAATATGAAAACAGTTTGCTCAATTATTTTAAGAATAAGACAGATAGTATACATGAAGTTCCAATGCATCTCCTTTCATTATCACCTTTAGAAGAGTCTTACAGTCCATTCACTCACTAGTCTGTCTTATCTGGATTTGATATAGTAGTTAAATCATGTAATTAGAGAGAATCTGCACAGCATCCATTTCTAAAATACACATGTAGTGAAGCTAAAATCACCACGTACAGAAAACCATTTTCAACTTGCAGATATTGCTTGTTATAAGAAGGAAGATTATCAAACCCTACCAAGAAATAAGACTCTCTAGTTTTACATGCCACAATTTAAAAACCATTTTTGCCCTCATGCTCACTTCACTTATGGGTAATATTCAAGTTACAGTAAGGTCTGGCACTGTGAACTATGCCTGGGAAAGATGAAGCCAGAAGAAATTTTGATGGAGGTTTTTAGAGGTCCTGACATATAAATCAGTCATTCAACTTGGGTCAGGGGTTCTTTAGAATTCTAGTAAATGCAAAGCTTTAACCTTTGTTTATTGCATCATCTAGACCTCACACACATTTCCAGAGTCATCAAGGGGAAAGATCCTAATGATCATTGCAGAAAATACAATAGGCATGTGTTAATAATATTCATTAAATAAAGTAAGTATTTGCAGTAGGAACCCCAAAACACATTGGAAGTACTGTTGAAAGTAAACCAGGAAAATCTTTCTATTTAGAGTCTCCTACCAATGCTTAAAATGGAATTTTAGTGTAGTGCTTAGACAACATTTCTTCTGAATATTTATTTTACAATTTTCATTTGGTTTGATAAAATAGAATTATGATTTATTTTTAATGGAAATTTTGAGAAGTTTTATCTTACAACATGAAATGAGCTCAACACCAGGGGAATGAGAATTTTTAAAGCTATTGAAAAAAAGGTAGAGGAAGAAAACATTTGAGAAAATAAAAGACAGATTCCAGCACAGTATTCCTTTGGCTGTTTAATATTCCCCATTGTTATGGCTTTTCCTGCAGTTTTTCTGTATTTCCACATCACTGCAAATTCTTTAAATTTTAACATCAAGATTAATATTAGCAATAATAATAAGACTTCCTCAATATCTGGAATTATTGAATTTATCAAACTTGAATGCCCTAATTGTACAAAAAAAAATCCCACCCTGCTTGGAATTGCCTATTTTCTTTGACACTACCTTAATAATTTTTAGGTCATTGGTTAAGACTTAAATTATTAAATTTCCACCAGTCTTAGACTGTGAATATGACTGTAGATTACCCAGACATAATAACAAGAATGGAAGGGAAAGGAAGTGGATAAGAATAAAAGGAAGTTGAATTTGTAATAACAGCAGAAATGGTGGAGAAAAGGGCAGGAAGATCATGAATTGGTTAGTACTAGGTGAAGATGAACTGCATGGTTTTTGGTTAAAACATTTGACTGTTAGGCACCAACCCTTTGCCAAGCAATTTAGCAACAATTTAGCAAAGAGGTGAAACTAAAGATTGGTTAACATCTGGCAAAACCTACCTGATAATGAAAAATTCAACAAAAGGGGCAACTCCAACCAACTGTAGGCCAATCAACTGCTTACCAACAATTTTAAAATTGCTAACTGGTGTGGTAGCAGATGCAGTCCAGCAGCATCTACTTGTAAACAAGCTCTTTCCATCTGAGCAGAAAGGAAACAGCCCAAACAGCAGAGGAACAAAAGAACAACTCTTGATTGACAAGATAGTTTTGGAAAACTGCAAGAAAAGGAATTCCAGCTTGAATATAACAGGACTGATAATTTGAAGACATTTGACTTCCTACCACATGATTGGATAATCAAGTGTCTAGAAATAAGAGTAATCAGTAGAAACATCAGAAGCTTTGTGCAAAGACCTGTATGCTGAAAACATGAAGCATGCTAAAATCAAGAAGAAGATTAGAAGTGAATACATCATGAGAGTGTAAAGTCCAAAATCAGTGGAGGAAATACCATCAAGGCAATTAACATCTGGGCATTTCCAGTCATTAAATACATAGGGGAATAGTAGAACTGGAGTCAAGCAGAACTGGAAGCTCTGAATAGGAAGAACAGAAAAATAATGAATGAATTATGTTCTTCATCCATGCAGTGATGTTGACAGACAATACCTACCAAGGAAAATAGGTGGGCATTGAATGTTGCAAGTACACCAGACAATTGAGAAAGAAAAAATGGCATTGGAAGAATATTTTAAGAACAGTGAAGAAGATGCACTTAGGCTAGTATACCAGAAAGGCTTACTGAATACTGGAAACACTAAATTGGCACACAAGAAAGACCAAATGAAGAATGGAAAAAAGATATGGCAAAAAAAAGCATTACATGGCCAGTACATTAAAAAAACACACTGTATAAAAGACACACTACTTACACTTTACAATTAGCAGGATTATAATGGCAAATAGAACTGCACTTATTCCAATACCAATGTATAAGCTTCTCCAAGAAGGTGCATTCTTCCTTTGCTCCTTTACCATTGTAGATTTTTGGAATGAAGTATTCTGGAAAAGCAAATAACAAACAAAAAATTCCATAGCAGATCCACACTGAGCTGAAATGTTTATTTAATGAAAGCTGCCCAGAGTCAACTGGAGCCAGGCAGCCCTTAAAGTATATTAATTATTAACATTCATGTAAGGTTAATGGGAGCATTTAGACCCATCAATTTGAGATTTTAGTTCAAAGAAACCATTCCTCAGATTACTTCTCATTCATTCATTTCAAACTCTTCCTCAGAACTAACATGTCTGTGGAAGGGGATGTTAAGAAAGATTTAAGGTAAAGGTTACCCTACCAGTCGTGACTGACTCTAGGGTGTGGTGCTCATCCCCATTTCCAAGCCGAAGAGCCAGTGTTCATCCGAGGACGTTTCTGGGGTCATGCGGCCAGCATGACTAAACACCAAAGGCACACAGACACTGTTACTTTTCCTGCCGAAAGGGGTGGTACCTATTCATCTATTTGCATTTGCACGCTTTCGAACTGCTAGGTTGGCGGGAGCTGAGGCGGAACAGCAGGAACTTGCCCTGCTGCATGGCAACGCCAGGTCTTGAATTTGGGCCTCCAGATTTCCAGCCAGCAAGCTGAGCTCTTAACCGCTAAGGCCACCGCGTCTCTAAGAAAGTTTTATTCAAACTTAAAAAACATAATTTATAAATTGCAAATTTGGCCTACAAAAGACTCAAGTAGCTATCACCCTTATGTTGTTCAGGAAATTATTAAGACCTGGCTGTTCTCCCATGCTTTGGGAAAAAGGTATTTATCAAGCCCTTTGCTATGTTTTTCTCTGTTTTGGTTGGGGTGTTTTTGCTCTTTTGGTTGTTTATAAATTGTTTTATATGATGGTTTTTAACTGTAAGCTGCCTAAGCTTGTTTTGGCCTCATTCAGCCTATAAAATAAATCAATCCATATTTTTTTAAAAAAAATCAGAAAATGTTATACAGTGAAACCTCCGATTGCAAGCCTAATACATTCCAGAAGAATGCCCTTAATCCGAATTGCTCTTAAACCAAATTGCTCTTAAACCAAAGCAAGGTTTCCCATAGGAAACAATGGAAAGTCAGATGATCCGTTCCATACCCCCAAATATATTCATAAAAAAATAATTTTCAATGGAATTTTATGTAGAAATGATTGTCCCTAATATCTGAAACAAGTAATAATGATTAATATACAATATAAAGTAAAAATAAAACAAATTAACCAGCACTTTCACTTTTGCTAGAAGATTTTGAAGCAGGGGTCCCCAAGGGCCCGATCCAAGCCTGGCAGAGAATAATGACTGTGGTTCAGTTTGGGTGATGGCTCTTGATGGTCCCTCGGTTTATGGAAAAGGATTTCCACCTAGCCTTGAGTTCTGTCCTCTCTTGTTTCTGTACAGTTCTTATGAGGTTCATCTGGCCTTTCCTGGGAAGGGTGGCTGCTGTAGGGTTAATTATATTGCTATGGATCTGCTCCAAGGCACATTCTGGCCATCACCTACTGCTTGGCCAATGCTGTCTGGGTGGCCCCTATTGGATTGAGAGGATCTGCTGCCGCTGCCACCGCTTGAGGGCAAAACAGCCTTTTTTCTTTTCCCTCGACAATGCCTTTCCAGGGATCTTTCCTCGGTGGTTTGGAAATGTTTCTTATCATAACCTGCCTATGTTCTATGAGAGGGGGAGAAGTGATGGGCAGAAGGGTGACGAGATGGATGGTTCTGGGCAAGGAAGGTGTGTGTGTGTGACAGGGAAGACGTAGGGTCAATCTTCCTACAATTTGAAAAGAGTCGTGGCTGGCATGAGGGAGACGAGAGGGAGGAGAGGAGGGGGAGGGTGATTGCTTGGAAGGAGAATCTGGAATCTGAAACTCAGGAGTTCTTAATTTATGCTTTTTACGTAGTGTGAGAGAAGAACCATTGGCTCCATTGTGAAGTCATCGTGTGGTACTCATCTTGCAAGTTTTCACTCATTAACTGAATTAAATTTTATTAAAAATTTGTGCTTATCTTGCAGAACACTTATTAACTGAGACATTCGCAAATCCAAGGTTCCACTGTATATTACAGTGTAATATACAGTTTGTATATTACAATTGTAATAATTGTATATAACAATTATTACAATTGTTCAGTCAATTTTCAATGCTTTCAAAAATGCACCTAAAAACCATTTGTTCTTCCTGTCAGTGAATGGAAAATTTATTTTCTAACATTATCCTTATTTTCTTTATTTTTCCACCCACACAAAATAATATTTTGAACTAAGTCTTTCCAGTTAAAAAATGAGTAGTATTAACATAGACCAGGCTGCCTAGAAAAGTTTAGATAATTTTCCATTAGGGAAAATAATCTTATGAATCCAGTCTTCTAATACAGAATAAAGCAAACACATATGGAATCTGGCTAGTGGAACACACGTTTTCTGTTTTTTTCAAAAGTGAGCTATATTCCTGAATGAGATGGATTGCAGAGTGGAAGACTGAGAATGACTAAGGGTTTCTAAAAGTCAGAAATCAACATTTCAACATAAATAATTAAGCTAAGTCTTACAGTACATATTTTATACACACTGTGTGATGAGTCACTGGAGAAGACTCTCTTGTCTGGAAAAACTGAGGGCAATCAAAAAAGAGGCCAAGAGGAAACAAGTTGGTTAAGTACCATTACTAATGGCACAAGGATGATGTTATCTCACTAGAACTCAAGAATCATTATTAATAGACAGTCCTGGAGAAATACATTGGGTCATGAAGATCAGTTCTGACTGAACCATAAACAACAAATTGCCATCTAATTTTGATTGAACAATCTTCCCCACAGTCCTCCAAACTGCTCATCCCATTCAAGCAAGTGAATTCGACAACTTTATGAATTGTAGTTAAATCATATTCCACCAATTCCTTCACTTGTCTAGATTCATAAATCAATAATTTGGTTTATACACAAAAATATGCCTAAATAGATAAGCATGTTGCTCTTCCAAATAGGCAATACAGAAATACACCAGTCCATCTTTTCAATTTAACATGAAGAAAATGCATAATATGAAATTAAAAATCTAAGAAATACAATTTTATATGACAACATTTTATGTTGTCATAATAATAACATAATAATCCCCATAATAATCCACTCATCTGAATACCTTTTGCATTTGTTCAGTTCCTGCAAGCATTTCAGCTGGCAGTCACCTTTAAAATCCTACTTGGTCAATTTTAATTTTTTTAATTTTTAAAATCATATGATCAGAGTATTGCTGTCTTAGATAGGTCTTAATTTCCCCACTGGGTGTATTTGAGTGAACATATTTCACCTCACTACATCCAGATCTTCTTTCACAACTATTTAGAGAATGCTGATAGATAATTTGTTTTCTCTGCAATCAAAATGAGCTCCTACCAAACAACAGAACATTCATTCTATAGTAAAATGTCTTCCATATGTTTAACACAGGCATCAGCTGAGATTCTTAACTATTTTCCTTTCTGAACAAGATGCATCTTTCTATTGGACCCAGTTAGAATCTGACCATATGTGTTATATGAAAGGAATTTTCCAGAACCCATAAAATCTTTAAAACTACACAAACTGCAACTTAACTTTGTTCTTAAGTTAATGGCCTTCGGTGTAGAAGATGGCCAATATTCTGGACAATCTAGGGAGATAATATATCAAACAGCTAGAAAAATATTGGTATTTGTATATTCT
The DNA here is from genome assembly GCA_032468055.1 of Acrochordus granulatus. Classification (NCBI taxonomy): domain Eukaryota; kingdom Metazoa; phylum Chordata; class Lepidosauria; order Squamata; family Acrochordidae; genus Acrochordus; species Acrochordus granulatus. Next base: position 140,809 of record JANHZU010003236.1, read on the forward strand.
TGTAGTTTCAAACATTAAAGTTCTTGTATTACACTATACCAACTTGAATTAAAAAGTTAACCAGATATTCACAAAACATTCAAATGTTAACATCTTTCTGAAATCGGTCTGCCTACATAAGAACATTCCTATCCATGTCCAAATATTAAATCTTTAAAGCAAGTATTGCCATTATTAAGCATAGATATTATCTGATGCCCATGTTCAAGATGACACTGATTTAAATATAAACCTGTGTTTGAAATTCTTACCTCTTTAACACAATCCTTGTGGGAACAGCAAAAACAGTGTGAATTTATAATGACCAACACTGGGCAAAAATCTCGCTTTGAAAAATCCATCAGGAAATATTAATAAACAAAATGTGTGCACAAAACTGTTCTAATTAGAAAAGACTTAAATTTCACACTTAACGCACAGCAGAAGGAAAACAGACTTCAAGCTTTAAAGGAAACATATTCTCTTCATTTATAACTTTACTTTCCCTCATTCTGTGTAGTCTGTAGAAGTCAGAGCTCTGTTTAGAACACTGCTTTCACAGCCTAGGACCCTTAAGACAAGCATCAGCAATAAATGTCATGCAATATGTAAACCTGTTTAGAGCTCCTCCCATTTACTTTCCTGTATTTCTTAAGCAAAGCGGTAAGAAGTTTGAACAAGTGCTATTCAAAGTTCATATATTGTAATATCATACAGAAAGATAAAGAAAACAGAAGAGAAAATGAAATATGTTTCTTGAAAGACTACCTTTACTGTTTGTAAACTTAGTAGAAACACTGGGATTTTTTTCAAGAAAAATACTGATTTTCCCATCCAGTTCCCACTGTAAAGTTTGCAAGATTTTACAATTCATTTTTTTATTCCATCCTAGAATAGAACAACAGATATGAACATATGTCAAATTATTGTTACGGTTACTGTTGCATTTGTCATTGTTATTTTTACTACTATTAGTTAACTTTCAACTTCTTTTTCTTTCAGGAAATTTTAAAAACCACTAGAATATGACTGAAATCGCCCTAGTATTCTTATGCTTGACAGAGTAGTTGTATCTAATAGCACTTTGCCCAACCATCTTGGGCAAAGAATTTCACAAGGGTCTGTCATTAGCCTACTCTGAGTAAAGTTTAGATGAAAATAGCCACAGACTAAAGCAACCCAAGTTTGTTCTGATTAATGTACATGAAATAATGGGACTATTTCATATATATTTCTGTAACAACGACATGCAGTTGCAGCAGTCAAAAGAACCTGTTTAATATAATTTGACAAAGCAGGAAAGTTATAATACATAAACAGTATTTTACACCAAGCACTGAAAAAGCATTGCTACTGCTTTTCCAAAACATAAGGCTTTCATTTAGATTGATTTTATTACATTTTATGGTGTCTAGTGTAGTTACTAGGCTGCTATCATTTAATGACATTATTGAATAACTAATTAAGTTTTATATTTTTGGATCCTTCATCTATGTATTTTTGTAAAAAAGCTTGTTCAAAGTATCTGAGATGCAGAATATACCTACTTTAAAGAACTGTTTGCTAGTCATACCCAGATCATATCCATAATAATATATACCATTATATGTACATTAACTGCAATTCACCAATAATATAATAGACAATTGTCTTTACACAATGTATCCTACATGTAAATATCACAAAGGTTATTACAGTTTTGATGTACTCAGGATTTTTTCAGAACATGAGGTTGAAATACAGAGTCTAAAATGAATTTTACTCTAATCACTTTAACCTTTTTTTAGACTTTGTCATTAATTATGTTGGCCCATGAATTCCTGAATCAAGCTACACAAACAAAGTGCTTTTACAAACCTCCATTACTATTTTGCTAGTTTGGTGCTAGTTTGAACTAGATGCAGGCTGTTATAAACCATTAAAAGAATTTTAAAAAGAACCCATGATCCCAATGGAAAACAAAGTCGACCTTCCCTCCCTCCAACCCCAGGGCAATAACATGGGGTTGCTCAATGCTCCTTGAGAAACACAACTTCAATTATTAGCAACAAAGTCTGTGAGGCATGCATATTTAATTTCCTCCTTTCTGGTCTATAATGTGCCTTAATAAATACAGCTTTTAAATGCATTTTAAAAAAATAAAAACACAATCTACTACTATTCTCTTTATTCAATATTAATATAATCTAATTGAAAAATTAACATGCAGATGGAAAAGATATCTTTAATTAGCTATATTGGATTTTAAAACCACATCACTGAGTAGTTTTGCTGAGTCTAATTATTCCTTTGTTTATTAGGGGAGACTATGAAAAAATTGTCTTTTTAGGAAGCTAGTTTACAGTATACCCTACATTTTCATTCCTAGATAATTACTGGAATTCATATGAGCATATGTACACGAACACTCATGCCACTAATGAAAGGTCACACGGTAGATATTAGTGTGTCTGTTATAAACTGTATAAACATATTCTGTATGTCTGTTTTTAAAACAATAATTGCAAGACTCAAAGTAGAATCAGATTTAATATCTCCCTCCTCTGTTCTCCCCCTCCACCAACACACACGCCCAATAGAGTTTCGGAATCATACCTAGGATTATTCCTAGCATTATCTCAGTTTCCCTCTCAAAAATGATTCTATTAAAACAGAAGAATATAGATTTTATTGACATTTCCTGCAATTCTAATCAGATATGTCTTATATATTTTTTAAAAGATTCATTAAAAGCAATCACACTTTTACCATTTGTTCTAATTTACCTCCAAGTCAAATGAGAGCATGCAAATGAAATTAAATAGTATAGATACTCAGATACTAAGATATTTTATTGAACTAGCTTAGAAAGAAATTTGACACTGGTACAGCAGCTCTCAGTATACTTGCAACATAAAAAAAAACAGTAAGATAATGCATAACAATGTTAGTTATTCTGTAAATGTGCAGCCAATAGAAGGAAGTATTATAAAGTCTGAAAGTAATAGGTAAGTATAAACGTTCGACAAAGGTACTGCATATTCATACTATGCAATTTCAACAGAAGAAAAAATACAGTGGAACCTCCGATTGCGAGACTAATCTGTTCCGGAAGACTGCTCTTAGTCCAAAATGCTCTTAAACCGAAATGAGGTTTCACATAGGAAATAATGGAAAGTCGGATGATTCATTCCACGCCCCCAAAATATTCACAAAAAAATAATTTTCAATGGAATTTTATGTAGAAATGATTGTCCCTAACATCTGAAACAAGTAACCTTCTCTTCAAGTTCTTCAGTTCCTTCTCTTGAACACCTTTCGCTTAATTTACACTGTTTACGCAGTGAGCGAGGAGAACCGTCGGCTCTGCTGTGAGATTTCCGGCACGAGCTCATCGTGTGGTGCTCGTCTTGCAAGTCACCGCTCGTCAACCGAAATAAATTTTATCGAAAATTTTTGCTCGTCTTGTGAAAACCTCATGCACTGAGGTGCTCACAATCTGAGGTTCCACTGTATTTGAAAGCAGGCTTGTAAGTTATATCAGTTCCAGCTTTACAGCTCTACAAAAACTCTTGTGACAAGCAGAGCTCTCCTCTATGGAAAGAGAGCATCTTTATCGAATTTAAAATTTTGTTTTGGAGGACTGAGATCTCTTAAGTCCAATGAGCACTCATTATTTCTTTTTATTATGCAAGAAGAGGTATATGATACATTATTCTCCTGACTATAATATAATCAATCAGAAGGAGTTTTAAATATGGGAAATGAAAGAATATTTTCAAGCTCGACTAACTTTTCAAAAAGTCTATCAAAATAAGCAAATCCTTTAAACCAGATTTAGTTTGTCTTTGACACTTAGAATATCAGTTTATATTTTCTAAACAAATGGGATACATTCTGTAAAATCTATTTCTGCACATTTTTGTTCATAGTATTATATTTTGCCCTTGCTAAGTACATGTCATGAATACAGTTTTCTTTTTCGCTCTTTCTTGTGAATTAAAAAAACTCTCTTCTTTTCCCAACTTGCCTTCCTACATAGTGGCCATAGTTAGATGTTGCAGACAACAATGAGCTTTGGCCTTGATGGTTCTGCATTGTGTTGGAAACCAAAAATTCCAAATGTCACAAGTCGGAAAGACTTGTGATAAATTCATTAGAATGGCTGGCACTTCAGTACTAGTGTGGCTGTTTTGTGCATTGATTGCAACACATCTTCATGGAGTCTTTATCCAAATTAAATTTTTTTTTGGGAGAAAAGCTTCCATATATGGGTAGACACCTTATGGCTTCTAGTTCTGAAGTTTCAAGATGTAAAAAGATTTTAGCAGTCATCTTTTTCTGCTCATAGTCCTGTAGCCAGAGGAGCAAGAGACAGCTAGAAATCTGTAACTGACCTTTGGATATAAAGCTTGCTTCCCACAATTTTTATGAGAATTCTTGACAATTCAACTGCTGTAAAACAATTTAGGAAGATGCAGTTATCTGCTATGGTTCCCTCATAGTGACCTGGATGCTAATCAGATGTTTAGGAATGGGTTTCCTAAATGACAGGTTCTTGCAGTGCTTGCATTGATCATGCATATTTTAAAGATATGTGATCCACTCTTGATCCAACAATCTCCGGATTTCGGCGGCATAGAAATGTAATAAATAAAACAATCATTCACCACGTTGATAACAAAGTAAAATAATCCAAAAATAATGCTAAACTTAATAAGTAATCTTCCCTTAATGACCGGGTTTTTAGCAACCATTCAAAATTACATGGATCCCCCAAAAGGTACAACCAGATTTCCAAATTCCGATGGCTGAATGAGCACACACACACACACACACACAGTCATGTGATTGCATTTTGGGTGCTTGGCAACCAGCCCACTTTTACAACTGTTTGCAGCATCTTGTAGCCACATGACCATGATTTTCTATGTTTTTTGCCAATTTCTGGCAAAAAACCCCCATTGCATAAAATGGATTTGCTTAATGGCACCATGGGAATTGTTTTTATCTATTGTATTTTATGTTTTATTGTGAGCCGCTGAGAGTCCTATCTGAGTTCGGCGGCATATTTAATGAATGAATGTTTGCTTGATAATCATTCTGTTTGCTAACAGCTACCGCAAGAATGGTTGCAAAATTGTGTGTGGTCACGTAGTGACCTGCTTAATGACGGCAACAACTTACAACTGCAAATCTGGCTCATGGATGTAAGTTTAGATCTATTTGTAAAAGAATTGAAGGAGGTTTCTCTAAGCAGCTGCACACATTTGTTAAAAGCTGGAGGCAATTTAAGTAAGATTAGGACTGTGGTCAGTGTCTTTCACTTCTGGCATTGGGATTCAGTTGGGTACTATGCAAAAAAGATCTCAAGTTTCATGCAGCTGGGCAGACCAAGGAAGGAAGACCTTCCTAAATTTCTATGGGATTGCTTTAGGGTTAATCCGGAACAAGTACAGAAGCTTGGAAATTGTAATAGGAATTTCTCAACACGTCAGTCAGTCAAAGATAGTCTTAATACTGTTGAGACAATCTTCCCTAGATTTCTCTCTACCTGAGATGAGATGCTGTTTTTGAATTAGCAGTCAGCTAGTTCATCCATTCCTTTCCTTTTCCAGCTCACCAAGATGGAGGTGATTGTGAAAGAAAAGGCCGAGAGGATTTTTTTAAAGTGAGGTTCTTTAGAAGAAACTATCATTTTCTATTTTTTTTGCCGCACAGCCATATGAATGGAATACAACTTTCATCCCATTAATTATCGTTTTCCTGCTCTTATTTTAACATCTGAATCTCTTCAGGTTTTATGCTAAAACACTGAGAAGCCTACCTGTTTTTCTCTTCATGTAAATAAAGATTTTTCTTGCACAAGAAAAATGTGCAAGAAAATTGCACAAGCTGGAACTAGATATGAGTTTGGGAGCAAGATTCCACTTTGCTCACGATTCATTTATTGGACAGAGTACCCTTGCCCAAACTTTAGAGAGGAAACAAGTTCGCCAAACAATTACAGTGTATAAGTTACAGTCTGATAAACGAATAGTTGCTTTGCTTCAAAGTGTAAAGTTTGCTTCATTGAACAAGCTTCTTTGGTGTAGTTGTGATATATTGATACTTTCGTGGTTCTGCAATAAGAGTTCTGTTTAACCTGCTTATTAATGTTGTTGCTTCCTCTGAGTTGCAATCCTTACATTCCAAATGAGGTATTAGTGTATTAAAAATTAATTACTCCGACTTCAAGAGTCCCATCTTTTGTCTGGATAAAAGCAGAGAAGCTTTGGTAGATTTCAGAAATTAGACTTTGTCTTTAAATATGAAATGCCTGCATGCAGAATAATAAAAGCAGTCACCTTGACTGTTGAAATATATTGACAAAGAATACAGTAAGTCATACAATCTCAAGGTAAATGCAGCCAATGACAGCTAAATTTGTAGTATGATCAATATTGCCACTGCCACCATGAAAACACAAATCCTTGAATATAGGTCCTACAAATATAGAGACCCTGTAATATTGCCTGCAAGTAGGCCTCTGAACAGCACCTAGGAATTCTTCATCTGTTATCAGTGATTCATCTGTCTGCAGGAAAAAAAGACCGAGAGGGTGGAACATCTGTGAAAGAGAGGGCCGGGTGCTTAGAAGGAGTTCAGAAATGTTTAGATCATTGGTGACAACATTAATCTCCACTCCTAATTCTGAACTTCATTCTGCAAATGCAGTGGCTTCATAACAGGTAGTCCTCGACTTATAATCATAGTTGAACCTAGCAATTATGGTTGAAAGTTGTAATGGTGGTAAAGCAGGTCACTATGTGACCAGAACCAATTTTATGATCTTTTTTTGCCATGGTTGTCAAGCAAACACAGTTAAGCCATCGCTGCAGTCATTAACCCATTGTTCGATATGGACTAGTTTTTTTTGGGAGCCAGAAGTAAATGCTAGTCTCTGGTGACATCATAAATCTCAGTCTGTTGAGATCTGTTGTAACTTTGAATGGTTGCTAAGTGACTAATCATAAATTGAGGACAACCTGCACTGGCTGTAATTTTCTCTTTATATATTACTATTTTAGGACAGTATTTTCTTTGATTCTACCAGTTGAATTAAGCAAGAACCACATGCTTCTGTACACATTATTCATTGAATACCCTTAATTGTATGTACATATTTTGTGCATTCACACATTCAAATTGTGATCCCTATGTGCATCCTTTGTGATATGCTTTTCTGTTCAATGAAGGGTTAGAGTTAATCTTTATAGTTGGTACTTGCCAAGCTTGTGAAATAGAGCCAGATAAGGATTTGGCTTCTTTAATTGCTTCTTTAATTGCAGAGTCCCTCTCTGAGGGAGCTGGATGGTTTAAAAATGTGAAAAATAAATAATAAATTCTAAAGAAATATAGAATACAAAAGCTTAACATGACTTTTTTACCTATCAAATGAATTCAGATATGTAACTCTTACCCGGAAAACAGATATTATAATATCTTAGACTTCCACTGAGTCCTTATCTCCTGTTGTGAAAAGCAGGTTTATTCCAGTTGTACTTTGTTAGGTTTGTTGATGCATTAAAATTACAGTTGGCCCCATTTGTCCTTTGTGCTCTACTCTGTTTTAAAAAGTGAACAGGTTTAAGCAAGTTAACTTTGGCAGTCCTCATCATCCTGTAAGCATCTTAATTTCTGTAGCCTTTTTCAGATAATTGCATCTTGAGTGGTAGCTGAATTAAGTGAAATTAATCACTTTGCAAGAGTTGGAAAAGTTGAGCTGTGGCTTTCAGAGTTCTGGAGATAATCTTTTCCATCTGTACAACTTTTATTTCAAGGCCATTAACCCTTTAATAATTCTTTTTGGTATAATACCTTCCTTTATCATATGGATATAATCAGATTGATTTTTAGTAACTTTTTCTTTCTTTTTATTAATTCTTGGGTATCCTCTTTTTCAGTGTTTTGCCCTGTAAATCCCATACCCTGCCCTCAAATGCCTAAAAAACTTGGCCGTTCTCATTCTGGAGCATTCTGAAAATTGCAAAAAGAAAAGGTTATTTTGTGATGGGAAAGTTGTTTGCGATAAAACAAACACAAGATCATTGGCTTATGGATAAGATGTACACAGCATTGGATGGCAGTCACTGATTGGCAATATATTTACTTAAAGTGGGATTTAAAGTCTATGTTAAGCCATTTTGACCTCATAAACAAGCACAATGTAGAGTTTACAACAAAGTCAGAAAAGAATTGGAACAGAATTTGAGGGGAGGTGCACAGAACCCTGTGGCTTAGTTGTGATGGCCAACTTGTTTGCTTAGACATTAGTCTGGACCAACCAGTCTCTCTTCAGAGAAAGCACTCAGAAGTGTAGTTAGTTGCTCCTTGCAAACCATGGTTTGCAACATGGCAAGCTTATTTTTCCTTCCCGTTTCTTTTTTTAATATACTCTTATGAAAATGTTTTAAAAAGGAAGATAGAAACTAATACAAATGAACATGTATAACCAGGCCAAAAATACAGTGACTAGAGAGATCAGGGTGGCAAAAAAGAACTACAGTACTCTGAAAAGCTGAAACATCACCTTTCATCTAACAATTCTGCTGCTGTGTGGAGAAGCCTGCAGAACACCACTGGCTATAGGAGTCTGTCATCCTCTGTTGGGGAAAGCCATCAACTAGCAGAGGACCTGAATGTGTCTACTGCAAGTTTGAGAAATAGCCACATGACCTACTGCTAACAACCCTACCTCAGATGCATTAAGAATAGATATTTCCTCTACAACAATATCCATCCCTCCTCCTCAGCCCTCACCTCCTTCTGGGACCCTACCCAAAAAAACAGGAAAGCACCTGTCCCAGACAACATGACCCCCTTCCTGTTTGAAAACCTGCGCTGCACAATTGGCTTCTATCTTCACATAGATTTTCAGTCGGTCACTGGAGCTGTGCTACGTCCCTTCTTGCTTTAAAAGTTCTACCATCATCCCAATTCCAAAGAAAACCTCCATCAGTGGGCTGAATGACTAGAGACCTGTTGCTTTAACATCTGTAGTAATAAAGGCATTGGAGAGGCTGGTGCTGGCTCACCTGAAAGTTATCACAGATCCACTGTGGGCTCTCTGCAGTTTGCCGATTGCGCAAAAAGGTCAGGAGATGATGCTGTCAATGCAATATTGCATTATATCCTGCAACATCTTGACTCCCCAAGGACCTATGCATTATCCTTTTTGTGGACCTCAGCTCAGCATTTAACACCATCATTCCAGCCATTCTT
>JANHZU010003237.1:8442-19789 GCA_032468055.1 Acrochordus granulatus
GAGAAAGAGGTGGTTAACTGAAAAGCTTTAAATATTTGAATAAATACTATATTGTTTTGAAGAATTTTGATACTCTTGTCCTTGAATTAGACTCCATAAAGATCAGGAAATCATCTTTCAAGTACTGTCTTTGGGGAAGAGAGGGAAAGAATAAGCAGTGAAATCTGTAACTGAAAGAAACTGAATTCCAAATAATGTGCAATTCTTAGTACTGGCAACTTACTTGGGTTTTCTGGAACCTTTGAGGTCTCTGGAACCTTAGGGTTCAGCAAGAAGATAATGGGGTTCCCTGAGAGATTGATCAATTACATGCCATCACATTGGCGTTGATTCTTAGCAATCATGCGGATTGATTTCCTCCAAGACAGTCTGTTTCTAACCTGATCCTATAAGTCTTCCAATGGTGCATCCTAATCGCAGAAACAGAGTGCATCCATCTTACTGCTGATCACCATTCTCTTCTCTTTCCACCTTTTCCAGCATTAGAGTCTTCTACAGGGAGCTATGCCTTCGTACACACGAAAAAAAAGGTTCACTTGAACACAGCCAGCTTCTTACTTTTAAGCACTGTTTCTTCATCAGAAATCCATGTAATTTTTTTTTAATTAATAGGATTCATGACCTGAAAAAAATGGAAGAACTTGCTGAATTTGGTTTATACTTTTAGGCTAATATAGGCTAAATTTACTGTAATCTGTTTATTGCAAAATAGCTCTCTTTCTAAACAAGCAGATTTTATTTCATATATGGGCAGTCAGTATTATTTTTAATTATGTTGATTATTAAACAATATGGTACTTTTTGGCTGCTTCAGATACAAATACTGGAAATTTGTATGGCAGCTCAAGTTCGATGAGCAACACGTAAACCATATGGAATACCTCAACCCTGTGTTTCATGCTCCAAAGCATCCCCATATTGCTAAAATTCTGATTTTATATAAAAAGAGGCATTTGGGTCCTATATATCTCCCATACCTAGCCAGAACTGAGAATGACTCCCAAGCCTTCTGCTAACCATTCAGGAAATAGAAATCTTAGAATAGTCATTTTTTGTATACTGCCTATGAAGGAATGCAAATTATTGCTTCAAGTGAGGTGAACCTGATTATCTTATTTTACCCAAAATAATTTTATGTGTGTTTTGAAATTCCATTTAGCTAAAATCATGTTTTGTTTTTGATGTATTTTATCTTACTTTTTAAATTCTTCTGGTCCATGACTGTAATAAATAAGACTGATTTGTAACTGTAATTTTATTTTGTTTCTGGTAAAAGTTTTTTTCACTGAGTCAACATTTCCCAACAAAAGGACTGAAAAATTTAGTTCAGCTGGGTTTGATGATATAATACTAGCCATGTCCCTGTGACCTATAGGGGATGATATACTTTTTAAATGAAATGAAAATGTCCCATATGCTGCAAAAAGTTTGCTTGCTTCTGGTTTAAAATAATTCATTGGATTACAGTTTAAATTACTGTTTGTTTCTTTATTTAGGTAACTATAGGTCGAGGAGCTGGAGTCACTTATCAGCTGCTATCAAAATCCTGTCCACTGATGATATCTCGGAACCACTGTGTTTTCAAGCAAAATGTTGATGGCCAGTGGACCGTGATGGATAACAAGGTAAACTAATTGAGGAATTGAAAGGAGCTGAATGTGGAAACCAGTTTGAAAATATGACCGACAAAGCCATAAGGTTTAATGATAGGAATATTTATTTATTTAAATATATTTATGTATAATTGTAAGCAATTTTTGAAAACTAAGCAATTTTTGGAAATTTTTGGAAACTTATAATAATAAAAAATTGATTCAGGAACTTTTGTTTGTGAAAATGTCACCCAGAATGTAGGATTATTTTGTTTTATAATTTATCATCTGGATCAAAGATTGGCAAGATGATAATGGGCCTTTCAAGTTTCATCAACTTTAGCTAGTGTAGCTGTTAAGAGATTGTGGCAATTGCAGTCTGTTAACCTCTGGAGGACCATCTATAGCTCAGTTCTTAGCTGAAGAACTGATGAGAATATTTAGTAGGGAATAGCTTAAGTCTGATGTAAATAGAAGCCCTTATCACTTAATTTCTCTGCTTGGTTAACCCTGACACATGATTCATTTCATGTTGTTCAGGAGATTCTTGTTGTCTTAAAGGCTTTGGGGACAATGCAAGAGAAATGGAAAGATCCATAGCACAAGAGACAATACCTACTATATATCATGTATTATCTAGTGTAATCCTTTATTAAACCTGAGTAAGTCAGCATTTTTCCCACCTCAGAGCCTGGGGATATGGATACCCACTTTTTCTACCCATACGCTTGCTCAAAAGCAGAGATACAAAGATGTTCTTGTGGAAGGAGAGAGATCTCTAATTCTGGCCCTGTCTTATACCAGAGATCACACATTGCTGAAAGTACTGCCAACCATTTGCATGTCCAGGACTATCACAATAACAGGTTTTCTGCTGTTTCCTTTTCCTTTTTTTGTTTGGATTTCACTTTGCCTTTAAGGAGTTCCTAAGCCCCAGTCAAATGACAAGAAAAAAAAAAAGGACAGCAGTCTGATGATGGGTGTGAACAAGGAGTTTGGTCTCTAACCATGCAGCATTGCACATTTTCACTTCCTGTTTAATCCTCCTTTGATAGAGGACAGCTAATTCGTGGTTTCTGCATTGCTAGCTATGAATTTTATACCTCTTATAGTTGCTGGAGAGCTATTTTGAGATGCTTTATGATCTAGGTATTCTAGGAAACAGAAGCCTGTGGCACTAGACACCCAATTCTTCACTGTTCTTTCAACAAATTAACAATATTTCAGCTTTTCCCTTGCATATCCAGGTGGTATCTCTCGGGAAGGCTGTTAGCTTCATTTCCCCAGAGTCCAAAGGGAAAGGAAATGAAGCTTCGAATTGGACTATGGATCTAATGGAGCAGACTTGTCTATTGTAGGTATTCTCACCTGCCATTGGTAATTATAGGTATTCCTCACGTGCCAATAGGACCAGGTACTCTGTTGCTAAGCAACATGGTCATAAGGCATGATGTCATATGCTCATGCTGACTTACATAGGCAATTCTGCAGCCCCAGTTGCTGTTGCTAGGTGAATCCTACATGGATACAGCATCCCATAATCATGTGATTGCCTTTTGCAACCTCCTGCCGGCCTTCCCATTGACTTTGTTTGTTGGAAACTGGCACTGAAGGTCGCAAATGGTGATCAGTGACTGCAGGATGCTGCAATATTGTAACTGTAGATCAGTCATCCAGTGCCTAAATCATGATGATGTGACCCTGGAATGCTGCTATGATTGCAACTATGAGGACCCATTTTAAGAACTGTTTGTTCAGTGCTGTTATAACTTTTAATGGTTGCTTAATAAGTGGATATTAAGCAAGGACTACCTGTACTAACACCACAGGAGGAACAGAAAATGTATAAAGTCAGATCCAGTCTGAAGAAATATGAGTTGTTCATTGATGAGGAAGGAAGAGGACAGACAACCAATTCCTGAATCCAGCATACTTCCCCTAGTTCTCTGGAAATTCTGTAAGATCTAAGGCTGGAAAGACTAGGCCACCCAATTCTATAGGCTCCTACTTGCTCTACTTGTGTTATAGATCTTCCTAATGGCTAGTTAACTTTGTTCCTTGTGCCTTCCCTTTTCCAAAGTATTGAAAAAGCTCCTTGAGACTGAGTGAAATGTTGTAGAGACTGTGAAGGATGGCATCTCTCTGACTAATTCTCTCAGACAGCCTTAGATCTGTGTTATAATTTAGATAAACCAGAATTTGCGACCATTTGCAGTTATGACAGCAATCAAAAGTAGTTTTACAACCAATCCTTGCATCTCAACCATCATAGCTGAAAGTGAGATCGTAAGCACAGTTGTGGTTTCACTTAGCAACTCTCTCCTTTTAACAACTGATTTTGGTTTAACAAACACCAAAAAAATTGTAATTGTGGTTACTAAATGAGGATGTTGTCCTCCAGAAGTTTGTATGAAAAATTAATTGGCTAGGCTAATTTTCAGTTACTTTATAATGATTGCAAAATAATATAAGTACAGTACTTTCAAAGTAGTCTCTGTAACTGTGATGTTAAAATATATAGAAGTCACTTCTATATGGCTGAAGCATCATATGTATAGAATCAATCTGTAAATGAACTATTTTGTCTTACAGTGGAGGTGCCTTCATGACACTGCATTCCTCTGAAACTACAGTCATTGGAGTGAGAGTGTTCCAATATGATTTGTTTAACCAAGTAGTTAAGCATCTCAAGAAATCTAAATTATTACCATTGGAAACTCTCTTATCATGTTATTTGAACTGGATGTTAGAATTTTTGTGATTTTAATCATCATAGCAGATTTCTGTTTGGGTACTTTCACATCAGGCAAGGGTGTGCAGAGATTGGTAAAGAAGTTTCATCTGGTTGTTAATTAGCTAATTAGACGCCAGGATAAATGAATAAATTATCTCTCTCTCTCTCTTAACAGCCATTTTAAATCTGCTTTTCCACTGGATCATTTTTAGTTTGCATCATTATTTAAAAAGTACCAGTTTTCTTTTTTTCAACTCTCCCCCATTTTTCCCCATAAACTGTCCATAGCTCTCCTTTTTTAAAAATATGTTTTTAAAAAATTTCTACAGAGTCTAAATGGTGTCTGGCTGAACTGTGAACGTATTGAGTCATCAAGAGCCTATATTTTACGAGAGGGGGACTTTATCCAATTAGGAGTGCCTTTAAAACACAGAGAAACTGCTGAGTATGAATATACACTAATAAAGGAAGAACGGAAGTTAATTAGTCCATTTTTAGCACTGAAAAATGACCAGGTGACAGAGAAAATAAAGGACCTTAAAACTAAACGTAAAATTAGCTTGGAGGAATCAGAGATCCCTGGGGCAGAAGGGCCTTCTCATTCTAGATCCAAGAGAGATCGAATATCTCCTGATAATGACTCTTTGGGGATATCTCAGGAAGGCAGTACTGAACGGTCTAAACAACCAACAGAAAACATGGATATAGTACTAGTGCCAACAAAACCAAGCAAGAAGGAGAAGAAGAAGAACCACTGTAACTCAGTTCAGCCTGATCAAGCATTTCTCGTTTCTAAGGAACAAAAAATCTCAAGTCTGGCACAGTCTTGGAACAGTTTGGAACAAGTAATTAAAACTCTGGAAGACATGACGAAGCTCAAAGCCAAGGTGCAGGAGAAGCAGACAGCAGTTTTGACTGTAAGGCAAAAATCCAAGTGTGCTCCAAAAGAGATTCAAGTACTGGAGCAGGAGTTACAAGAACTGCAGGAACAGTTATGTACTGAGCAACAGCAGCAGCAGCAGCAAGTGGAACAGTTAGAGAAAACTTTCTCTGAGGAACTAGGGGTAGGTATAACCGTGATAAAACAGCTTGCATTTGTCTTTTAAAATAGCCAAGCTTTTAGGATGAACCCAAACTAAAGGTGGCCACTGTAATGTATTTGCATAACTTGGAAAATACCAACATTTGCTAGCTGCTTAGTCACCCCAGTGAGATAGGTTGTAAATCATTTAATAAATAAATTTGGGAGTAAAGTGTTATTTTAATAACTGTAACATTTATGGGCTTTTGAAAAAGACATTTCTTTGGAGTCTTAGTTACATTTTATTTAACTTTTAACTTTTTAAAAAGCTTTGTTTATTTTTATGAGTAACCTGCTGTCTTTTGTAGTGCAGTGCCAGCATTCAAAGAAACAGTACATCCTTTGGTCTCCTAAAAGATGACCATCCCTAACCTGAATGACCAGATGAGGGAAAGGTCAGCCTTTTTAGTATTGGCAAAGCTTTTCAGAATATCTTATCTTCAGTCACCATTACATAATTTCAGTGGTCTCCTTGTCTATCTGCAAAAGTTGAACATGTGAATGGTTTCCTCTCTCCTGAGTTGCAAACTCAGTCTTGGGTGATATGATGATTCTGGGAAATTCTAGTATTTTTATTTTTAAAAAGTAGAATTTGAGGGACTAATTGTGCTTCTATAGGAAATGATGATGTTTGTTGGGTTTTTTTTAGGAATAAAACATCATAATAAATGTTTAAAATATAGGCTTTGATTACAAAATCCCTCTTTAAGCTAAAAGAGCAATCTTACTTGAGGAAAAATAGCTTTCATTCTACCACTGGCTCTAGTTCTCCAGAATAGTTGTAACTAGGTATTCTTTGGAGAAGATATTTTGTAACACATTTTAACTTGTGTGTTTTCAACAAACAGCAACATTTTTAAAAAACATCTTTGGAAAATATAATGTATTTAATATAGAAAAACCCAATAGTAACATGATAAAAACCATGGATGTTTCACTGCCTTGTCTGTCTCTTTAAATTTGTTCTTTGGTGGATAGAAAGAGACAGCCCTAGAAGAGAGAAAAAGCATTCTGAGCATTCAGCAATAGATGCATTCATATTAAAAAGTATGTTTGGCAGAACATACCTTTGATTGGCAAAAATGAAGATAATTTTTCAGGGTTTAATTTTTAATTCAGTTGTCACAATCAGTAGTTGTCCTTTGTTGCATTTTCTAAGTGTGTAAAGAAAAATCTTAGCGTGTGATACCCAGCAAATTGACATTCTTGATTTTTTATTTCTTTTCTGGTCATATCTTATTATGTAGAAAGCAAACGAAGAACACGGAGAACAAAGACTGAAGGACCAACTGGCTCAGGTTCTAGTACAGGTAATTTAAGATGTTTTTATGTTTTTAAACACTTAAACAAGAAAGCTTGGTTATTAGGCTTACAGAGGTCTCTTCAGTTCCCCATGGAATTGGTTTTGTTCTGCTCTGTTTTATGTTGTTTTTCGAGTTCACTCAGGATTCTACTTTCTTTGTGGCCAGTTCCATATTTTTCATGAGCCAATTTAACTCATTTTGGCATTTTTATGCTGTTTGTAAATGAATATTCTTATATAAATAAGGCAAAAAATTATTTTATTTCTACATTAGTAGAGACCTCACCTTGTTGTTCAGAAATAGAGAGCACAGTTAAAATGTTTGTTTTGCCACAAATTCACTTGTTAGGTTATGATCACTTATAGCACCTCTAGGCAAGGACTGCAGCTTGTTTAATTGCTTTATAGTTGTTTTGACAGACTGCTCAATGCTTGTCTGGAATTCATCCTTTTCTGTTTTTTATATCTGTGTTTATTTCCCATCTCCATGTTGCCTCCATATTGGCTTCTTATCAAGTTTATGTTTTTCTTGAAGGTTTTATAATTAAGAGATATTGAGATGTGACTACTGATAAATTGCTAGGTCATTAGTTGTGTATTTTGGTGTAATGCAAGTTACTATAGCATTGGCTTCTCCTATGAGATAAAGGTAATCAAGTACTTAGAATACATTATTTACATTGGGGAAAATAATTACCAATGATTATTGCAATGACATAGTTAAGTACATTATCAAAATGTTCATCATGTGGCCACTTTGAATATGTGGTTCTTGTTTTCAGGGAATTGTTCTTACTGACAATATATATTTTATTTATTAATATTTTAATAACATTTTACACTAAGCTTCAGCTACCAGTAATCCCATAACTTTATGCCAGAACAATAACATCTCATTAAAATTAGAAAAAAAATCAGGGTTCTGAAAAATATTTAAAGTTCTTTAAAAAGTAGTGGTGCTAATGATAATCATTTGCCTAGCTTGCTCCTGCTTTCTTTAGGATGCATGGTTTCAGTGATGATTTCTGTGGGTGCGAGGGGCTTAGTCAAGCTAATGAAGCAGCAGCAGGAAGAAATAGCAATGAAGACTGAATACTGAATGTATACATTTCCTTAATATATGTGTGTTTATCTGCATTATAGATACCATAGAGCAGCATCTGCTAGGGTGGATGCAAGTTGGGCAGAATGATGAAAACAAGATTCTGATATAGGATCTATCCCTTTTGTGTATATCTTGTGACTTTGCATGCATATACAAAAGTGTGAATGGAGTTTGCAACAACACTGCAATACTGTTTTCATCATTTTGTCTGTGTGTGCACTTTTAAAGTTAATAGCTTTTTGTTCTTATAGGCTACTTTTTTAGTGTCTTTTGTTTTTTAGTATTAATCAGGCATATGTAAATACTTGTACATTTTAGGGAATACACTATAGCATATCTATGGTAACCAGTTTCAAACATATTAATTTCAATACAGGATATAAATTAATTTGCTGATACTGTTTTTGTTTTGTTTGCTTCTAATTTTTAGCATCAGGCTCTGATGGAAGAACTGAACCGTAGTAAGAAAGATTTTGAAGAAATAATTAAAGCCAAGGATAGGGAATTGAAAGAAACCAAGGTATGAATAGATCCTCTGAAAATATGGAAAAATGGATAGTACAGACATTCTATAAATCCTCTTTTAAATGGCTATATAGTTTTCTCAGAAAGCCCCTTTTTTCCTTCTACAGATACAGTGCAAACTGCCTTCATTTTTTTATGTTTAATATATTGTTAAGTGGATTGAAAAGCAGTATTTTAAATATTTAACCTTATAGGCAAAATTTGTATTTCTGAGTATGGGATAAAATGTCAGTTTTCACCTGATGAAGCATGTTTTCCATTTCCTAGCTTCAGCAATTGCATTTCTAGTGTTGTGTTCTTGGTTATAGGAGGAGAAGGAGAAAGCAAGAGCACAAAAAGAGGAGGCACTGAGCCAGATGAATGATGTATTGGAGAATGAGCTGCAGTGTACAATTTGCTCTGAACACTTTATTGAGGTAAAATAAATATTATGATTTTGTTTAAAGGAGAACATTTCAGAGCAAAGTACAGTGGAACCTTGGATTGCGAGCATAATTCGTTCTGGAAGAGTGCTCTTAATCCAAAATGCTCGTATACCAAAGCAAATTTTCCCATAGGAAATAATGTAAAGTCAGATGATCTGTTCCACGCACCCAAAAATATTCATATAAAAATCATTTTCAATAGTATTTTATGTAGAAATGATTGTCCCTAATATCTGAAATAAGTAACAATGATTAATACATAATATAAAATAAAAATAAAATTAACCTGCAGTCTAACTTTTACTAGATTTTGAGGCGGGGTCCCCAAGGGTCCAATCCAAGTCAGACAGAGAATAACGACTGTGGTTCAATTTGGGTGATAGTTCTTGATGGTCCCTTGGTTTATGTAAGAGGATTTCCACCTAAGCTTGAAGTTCTGTTCTCCCTTGTTTCTGTATAGTTCTTAGGAAGTTCATCTGGCCTTTCCTGGGAGGGGTGTGCGGCCTTTAGTGCTAATCTTATCGCCTCACTCCTTCCCGAGCAGCTGCAATGAATCTGCTCTGAGGCAGATTCTGGCAATCAGC
The DNA here is from genome assembly GCA_032468055.1 of Acrochordus granulatus. NCBI lineage: Eukaryota > Metazoa > Chordata > Lepidosauria > Squamata > Acrochordidae > Acrochordus > Acrochordus granulatus. The sequence continues at coordinate 17,792 of JANHZU010003237.1, forward strand.
TGCTACTCGGCTGGCTGTTGTCTTGGTGGCCCCCGTTGGATTGGGTGGATTCGCTACCACTGCTTGAGGGCAAAACAACCTTTTCCCTTGGTAATGTCTTTCTTGAAGGTCTTTTCTGGGTGATTTGGAAATGTTTATCATAACCTGCCGACGTCCTATTAGAGGGAGAGAAGAGATGGGTAGGAGAGGGACAGGCTGAATGGTGCCATGCTAGGAGGGCTGTGTGTGCTTATGTGTGACAGGAAAGATGGAAGGTCAATCTTTGTACACTTTGAAAAGAATCCTGGTTAGCCTGAGGGAGATAAGAGGGAGGAGAGGAGGAGGAGAGTTATTGCTTGGAAGGAGAATCTGGAATTTGAATCTTGCGAGTTCTTTCTCTTGAACAACTTTCACTAACTGTACTGGTTTTACTTAATTTATGCTTTTTATGCAGCGAGAGAGAAGAACCATCAGCTCAGTTGTGAGATTTCCTACATGAGCTCATTGCGCGGTGCTCATCTTGCAAGTTTTCATTGTTAACCAAGTTAAATTTTATTAAACATTTTTGCTTGTCTTGCAGAACATTTGTTGACCAGACTACTTGTAATCCAAGGTTCCACTGAATATAACTAAATAAAAAGTGGTGGGAGAAGACAAAGCTTTAAAAAATAAGATACAAAAGATAAAAAAAATTAAAAATGTAGAATAGAATTGCTGGAGCATATTGAATCATAACAGTCAATGAAAAAGTGGATTTAAGCAAATATCAGAAATAGATAAAAGTTTTCCTGAGAAGCCTTCCTTTGCTTTGCCCCGTTTTTCTAGGTTAGACACATGGATACTTGTGAATGTATATTTTCAGGTAATGCATACAATTGGTGAATCACCATGTCCCCACTGCTTGCCCCTCTTTAATCATACTTACCTGTATAACCCTTCTAGGTGTTCTTCTTTTTGAGTTTTTAATAACTTGCTGAGTTATTTATTTTCTCTTTATTATTATTACTTTAGATTTTTTTAAAGTTCTGGCTTATAAAGAGAAAAATGTGTGGGACACAACAGCAGAATTGTTTAAAGTTCTTCCAGAAAACAGGACAAAAAATAGTGGGTTTCAATTAAAAAAGAGTAAATTTTGGCTGATCCTCAACAAGAATTGTCTTGGGTGGTGGTTAACTGTACTGGAAATAGGTGTAGACTTTACAGAGGCTGTATAGTTATCTGTCAGAGATGCTGTAATCGTTCTTGTACTGGGCAAGAGGTTAAAATAAATGATTTCTAAGGTTCTTACCAATTATGACATAACTCAATATAGCAATAATATACTTTCTGGGCTTGATTGATAAGAGAACAGCAGCAGTTCAGACTTGATCTGTGTGAGGTGTATCACACAAAAAGCATATCAGTAAGGAGTTATGTCCACTGATTCTACCAAGGATTGATCTCAAGGGCAGGCCCAATTCAAGTGGCATCCAATTCAAGGAAGTAAATTTAAGCTAGACATCAGGATATACTTCCTGATAAGCCCCTGGAAGTGACTTCAAACTAAGTAGATCCAGTAACACAGGAAGAAACAATTGTAGAGAGATGGTTCCACAGGTAACCCTATCCTAAGCCACCAGGGACTTAACGGTGACAACTGGCATCTTGAATTGCACATGGAAGCATACTAGAAGCCATTGCAGCTCATGGAGCAGTGGTGTCACATATGTAGTGTGACTGACCCCAGTAACAGCCCATTAAATATGTATAAACTGGAAGTCTTCCCAGACCCATAGCTCCTGCTCAAACAGCAAGTGGCAGCCTTAGCTAGAAGGAGTTTTGCACAGCTTAAGGCTATGTGTCAGTTGCTCTTGTTCCTCGATCAGAGGGCCCTCCTCACACTCATGCGCTCATTACCAATATGAGCAATATCCAAAGACTCTTCAAGGGCAGTTCCACGTAAAGTATATTGAAATAGTCCAATATGGAGATAATGAGCGCATGAGTGATTCTGAGGAGGGCCCTCTGATCGAGGAACAA
>JANHZU010003237.1:40949-55628 GCA_032468055.1 Acrochordus granulatus
ACGGCAGATGAATCTCAATTTTATGTAAAGTCTTAATAAATTGTCCATCCCATGGAACAGATTTTGAGGCCATATTGGGAGAAGGGGCTTTGCAGGGGGAATAGGGAATGCTTTTATTCTAGTTCAGCAGTGATGATCTTGTCAGGGTCTATAATTCAGATTCAAATGGAAAACATTGATTCAGAGAAAGTGAAGAAGTAGTCTCCTCTCCTGGGCTTAGACTACTGTTGCCATGCAATCTGGGAAGAGAAGCATTTGACAGAAGGGATACCATCAAATGCAATATGCAGTTCCTCCACCTGCTCTGAATCACCTTTTCTTCTTTTGAGTTGAGTCACTACACAGGTGTGGTCTTAAGACAAATGCATTGCATATATTGATTCATATCCCCCATTTTGTTTTATAGAAGAAACTGGTGATTGATGATGAAACGGAATTCTGTGGAAAAGAACTCCTGTACAGCATGCTCCAATGCAAGGTGAATTTTATCTGCTACAACCACAGCAGACCTGTTAGTAGAAGGAGAAATAGCTGTACAATGCAAAAAGGCAGAGAGATCTGAGGGCTGACTATTTTAAGACATTTAGAATAGAATAGTTTCTATAACATGGGGGCTTAAGTAGCTGCCTTATTTTGTTCCCTCTCTTCCTCCTCTGCTGAATGGATGAGTTGCTTTAGATGAACAGTCTTAAACTTGTTAAGTGTATTTTAACTTAATTTTGCCCCTGAAAATAGAGTGATTCTGCCTAAAGAACAGAACACAAGAATTGCCTATCTTCTGTGAATGAAGCTAGTTTTATAGATGAATACATTCAATTAAATCTCTTCATGAGGATCGCAACAAAAGTTTGAAAAGCAGGCATCTGGATTGGATTTTTCAAGTAGAAGACGTTTCACCTTTTATCCAAAAGGCTTTCTCAATTCAGAATTATAATTATGCAATTACCCTGGACGAGTGAGAGTCTTCACAGACATCTTCATGAGGATGGCACTCTGCTAATATTGAAGTGAGTGCTTCTAAGGAAGCGTTTGCTGCCAGAGGATTGCAGTCTATGCTCAATATTATTGAGTCCAGTCATAGCAAAATGAGTGTTAAATATCAGTAAAAATGTTTCACATTTATGTGAAACACTGATACTGTCAAATATTAATTTGATTTATATAAAGTCCTGATATTCACTGATATTCATCCTTTTGTGGTAGATGCCAATTTCCCTTTGATTTTCAGAAACTTTAGATTGACTTCCTGCCTTGATATGAGAGGCAAACTTGTACAGGGCTGCTATACTAAGCAAGAGCTCCCATTCAAAAAAGAGGAAGAAAAAGCACAGCAATGGGTGTCCTAGAGAGGATGGCAGCAATGAAGAAAGGGCCTTATGCCAGTACATAATTGAATAGTAGTTGAGTTCTTGCCTAGCAAACAAGCATCAGACTTATTTGGAAGAACTTGAATCATCATTATCATCATCCTAGCATTGTCCTGCAGGTACAGAGTCCGCTTTTCAGGTCAACCAATGCTATCTAGGTAGTTGTGATGTATGGCTGTAATCAACACATTGATTGCAACAGGCACTGACTGGCTTGTCACCAGAGCCTGATGTCGGTTTTGGTTTGTGTTCAACTTAGGACCACCCAAACAAGTGGGCAGTATCCAGTGGCATCACTAGAAAGAGCAAACTTCACTGCCATTTGGGAGAACTTGAATGACCTTTCCTAATTTTGTGGATAGTGTGTGGGAAGCTTAGAAAATGCGTTTCATATTGCTTGTGATACAGGCTGTTGTGATATTGGAACTCAGCCCTAGAGAAGAGTGCCATTGAGGAACAATGCCTTGTTAAGAGTGGAGGAGTGTGAATGAGTGGATGCATCTGATGGCTTCTCCAGGCTTTGCCCAAGCCACAATTGTCTTATTCTAAGAGCTTAGATGGTTCTTGAATATCACTCCTGCAAAGGACAAGAATCTAATCAAACTGATAAAAACAGGTTCCAAGGGAGCAGTAGAAGGCCTAGTTCTTTGGTGTTCAAAACAGTCTGTAATCCAAAGACTTGTTCTCTCTTCAGCAAACTCTGGTCATTCCATGAGAGGGCTATCTAGGCTTCAGTCAGTTGTACTCCAGAATATACTAAAACATCCAAATCAAGGCATACTATTCTAGTTAGTCCTTCTGTCCCACCAATGAGAATTAGACATAAGAATATTTCAATTCACACAAATCTTTCTTTCTCTGTCCAGCAGGTGCTAGAAAGTACCTTTAATAACTTTCTCATAACGGGAGACAAAGGACAAGAGGGACAGGCAAACATTTCTTAAAATTCATTCAGTTTTTTTCTTGCTTCTTTATTACTTAAAATGACTCTGGAGATAGGGAGGAAGGTAAAAGATGCCCTGAAAGCAATCACAGGGATACCTGTTTTCACTAGAAATTTTCCCCAAATTGATGTCAACCTCTCTATAAATGATTCTGTTGAGACCCCAGGACATGGAACATCAGCAACTAATAGCTACAGTCAGAGCTATTGGTATAGATGTTGCCTTCCCCTATGGCAAAGCTTCTACTCAAGCCTTTGTTTTTTTGAACTAGCTTCGAGGAGGTGATTCACAGAGCAGATCATACTATTAAAGCTGTGACTCACTGCTCTCACAACAAATTTTGTTTAACCATGTATAATTGAGGAACCTACTTTCTCACAGAAGTGATGATTAGAAATTATATGCAGTGGAACTGTACAAGATGAGCAACTCATGAGATTCTCACAAGAAGAGCAAAAAAATTTAATAAAATTTATTTCGCTAGACAGCAGCAACTCACGACAAGCAAACTGCGTGATACCTTAACGCGTCATCAGTCAGCGTGCTCTGTATTTCCCGTTCTGGAAATGCTACATAGTCTACTCCATTGCCATACAGGTGGCAAGTGCGCGTGCATTCTTCCTATGGTGCTGCATGGTTTACTCCTTTGCTGTACAGGTGGCAAGCGCGCGCACACGTTCTGCGTACGCTGCCATGTGGCTTACTCTGTTACTGTGCATGTGACTGACCTTGCCAGTATGTATGGCAGGTCTACGTTCCTGATCGCAAGATGAGCACCGCGCGATGAGCTCACGTGGGAAATCTCACAATGGACCCGTCGGTTCTCCTCTCTCGCTGCGTAAACAGCGTAAATTAAGTGAAAGGCATTTAAGAGAAGGAACTCCTGAGACTTCAGATTCCAGATTCTCCCTCCAGGCAGTCCCCTCCCCCTCCTCTCCTCCCTCGTGTCGCCCTCGTGTTTACGTATACACACATACACACAATAAAGCAGAAATTCCCTCTCGTCGCTTTTCCCCTCATAGTACAGAGGCAAGAAACATTTCCAAACTGCCCACAAAAGACTCCCGGAAAGGCGTTGCTGAGGGAAAAGGCAGTTTTGCCTCAGCAGCGGCAGCAGCGGATCCTCTGATCCATCAGGGGGTGCCGGATAGCAGCTGGCCTAGCAGTAGCCTTGAAGCAGATCCATAAATACTGGTTAGTTTGCTCTATTTCTGCTTTATATTGTGTGTTAATCATTGATACTTGTTTCAGAAGTTAGAGACAGTCATTTCTACATCAAATTCCATTGAAAATGATTTTTTGGTGAATATTTTTGGGGGCGTGGAACGGATTGTCCAACGTTCCATTGTTTCCTATGGGAAACCTCTTTTCGTGTTAAGAGCATTTCACACTAAGAGCGTTCTTCTGGAACGGATTAGTCTTGTCTCGTGAGGCACCGCAGTATTACTCAAGGCTCTGCTTCTACAGTTATGGATTATCCATGGCAGCACCTTCAATTTCACTTGTGTAGTCCATGGTGAAGCTCCATAAGAGACTTTTCTGTCATTTGGGTAATCTTTGAGCTCAGGAAATACAGCTGGAAAAAAAAGAATATAGTACATTGTTCTGCCTTATGGGAATAGCAGTGTTGGAGGGAAAGGAGTCTTAGCATATTCAGGCAGAGAAATAGCATTCTTTGCAACCATTGGTGATAGATTCCCTTTGAAAAAAGATTTGCAGTCTATTATATTTCTCTTTTCATAAGTTTAACAAGTATGACAAAATTCCTTTCTCCCTCCTATTCTTAGACAAACAAGTTAAAAGTAAACTACAGCCTAATCAAGAAACCACCAAAAACATTCCCACCAACACTGACAAGACAAGCCACTAATAGATAAAAATGAGCAGATCTCACTTCCTTCTAGCACTGATGATGTTACCTAGGTTGATAATGAAACATCGCAAAAAGATAACCAATCTCAGAGAGCACTAAGGATCCCAAAAAAAAATTCTTAGCAGACAATTTTGCCAGACATTGTTTCAACTGCCAGGTTGAAACTGGTATGGATGTGGCTACTTGGTCCACCCAGGAAAAAGGAATATACTGCTTTTTCACTTTTGAGGGGATAAGCAGAATATTGCATTTAGCCATACATTTCTGTTCTTCTCTGATTATGGAAGGCTGTGCTCAGTTTCACTTGTAAAGCATTTTACTTCAGGAACAGAGGGATAGACTGGCAATCATACCTAAAGTCTACCAGAGGTGTTCTCTACGTTTCAGATAGATTGACTAGAAAAGTAGTTTGGTTACAGTGATGTGTGTGTGTAACTTCTAGGTGTGGTTCCACTTTTTTGGGAAAAGGGAGATTCTCTCCTTGGCAGTTTTCCAATGAAATGGCTGTTTTCATTTGCCAAAACCAGAAATTCATAGGCAATTACAATTTTTAGTCAGAATTTCTCAAATCTGTCCTCTGGATCTTGCAAGAATAGTATTTCTGATTCCTTTGTTATTGTGGCCCATGAAGCAGGCTCAGAAAAACTGAGAGATGAAGTGTGCCAGACACTGAGGAGCATTTTGCTTCCTTGAACTGTGCTGCTTGTACTACACAAGTACCTTGTGCTGCTAATACACCTCTTCTACCTGCATAGAGGCCTCCCTAACCAAGTCAGAGGCCAACACCACTGTGCTTCATAAGAGTGAATGATTTGTGAGAAAGCAGCATGTTTCTCTTGGACCAGGTTGGGTGACCACCTCTTCATTGGTACAAGCTGCTTTAAAGTTGCTACAGCTGTGCAAATTCAGCAAGGAGAGTTTAAACCATGCATCTTGGCATCTCGCCCTAGGCTTCATGCTCTTTGTTCTTTATTTGTGAGTCTGGTTATGTTTCCAACCTGTCTCCTGACTTTCCTCTTGGCATTACAAACCTTAATTGTGCTCTCTTGATCAAAAACTGTTTGACCTTTGTTTATATCTCTTGGCAAATTTGGCACACAAATGCACATTCCATGTCCTCTTCTCAGTAACTCCATTCCTGTTTCTTCACCTTCACCTGGTCTGCATATTTTCCATATATACCATTGTCATGCCCTGTTCTTAATATCCTTGCTGCCAACCACAAACTGGCAGTTGTAATTACTAATATAGAGATGTACCTATAGGAGCTTGGTGCTTTGGTGCCACGCTGACCATTATGCCCTGTGGATATTCTTGAGAAGAGCTTACCTATTTGCTGCCTTCCTTGTGCAATGTAATATATACTCTGTGTGTGCTTATGTGTATGTGTGTGTGCCTGGAACTTTCCCTTTGAAAACATACAAAGTAGGGTTTGTTATAAGCTTACTGGCAAGTTCTTCTAAATGCCTCCCCCCCATAGCTGAAATCTACAACCTGCAGAACTGGGAGCTTTTGAAAAGGACTTCTGTTGTGCTTGCAACCCCCCTCCTCTCCCCAAAAAGCTAAGATTGAAAATTGAAGGATACAGTATATCAACTATAGGATGCTAGAGTGTACTCCGTGTCACATATCTCTGAGTTCAAACTAATTGCCCAGGAATAATGTAGTAGTTGACCTAGAATGATGCAATTTTCTCAGATCATGGAGAGCTCTTGGATTTGTTCTTGGTGAACTGTTAAATGTCACATTTATACTTATAAATGTATACTTATACTTATTCACAATCACCTTTAAGTATGCAATGCTCAGTGGGTCTGGGCAAATTCCAGCTCAAAACCTCAGTGGTTACCACTAACTAGTGTTTGAGCTGCCTTCAGTAAGCATTGTACAGCAGGTGGAGAAGAATTCAAGCAATTGAGCAATAGAGTTAGTCCTTGACTTACAACTGGTTGCTTAACAACCATTCAGAAAAATGGGTTCACGCTTATGATTGCTGCATTCACTTAATGACTGCAGTGATTCACTTAACAACTGTTACAAAAATGTCATAAAACTGTCTGGTCATATGAGTACCTTAACTTAGAACTGTAATGACTTATTACCTGAAATCCAGTTGGAATTGTGCTCTTAAATCAAAGATTGTCTGTAGTCCTAGTTGGCTCATTTAATCTGAGAAGAACTGTTTATAGCTTGCTGAGACATGACATCCACCAGTGTCCTGAAAAGTATTCCAAAGGAGATCAGGTGAGAAATGGGACACCCTCTTGCTAGTCTTGGACACTGAATTTAGGGATGAAATACACAATCCTACTGGAGCTTCAGGTTCTAGGGCATGGCCACATCAAAATATATATAGCCATCAACTTGGAAGCTTCTTGCAACTTTATCAGTAACCAGGTTGGAATCCCCATGTGTGCATTATGAATCTTGTAGTAGATTGAAAATATTGTTGCATGTCACTTAACATCAGAGCCTGTGATAAAGATCACTGTACTGGTAACCTGAGCGTTCAGTAGCACCACAAAAACCTCATGCTCTTGGTTATGCTGGTTATCAATTTCCAGCTTGTCCTGGGACTTCTATGATTGCCCTATTATGATTCAACAACCCCCTGGTCTAAGGGCACATTAAATTACTCTGGGATATGTAGAAACCTATGGACCATTCAAGTAACATCCATAGTGAAGGTGCCCAAATCATTGATGACCGGTATGTGGGGGTTCCATGATATATCCAGTGCCAAAGAGGCTGACCATCTTCCCCTACGCTAATTATGATTGTACAATAATTTTTTATTCCCAGAGCAACTATTTAAGGGTGATGTATATGTGCTTTCTGAGCTGGAGACAGTGGATTTCTGTGAATTCATTGAGAAAAATTTGCATCACGGGCTTATCTGTCATTTTACTGTACCTCTCAGCAGGTGTCCTTGTCCTATTTTTGAAGAAGAAATTTGTGGAGGGAGACTTCATCTTTGTATTGACTATATGGCTCTAAACTGCATTGCTGTGTGCAACAAATGCTCTCTAAGTAATCTGATCTTGGATCTACATTACCTATTCTCTGCACTGTCTTCACCATACTGGATCTTCATAGAATGTACTGTGTGATCTGGATCAAGAAAGGGGATGATCACCTTCCAGATCAGTCTTGGCCATTTTAAATACTTGTTTATGCCATTCAGACTCTGTAAATCCTGATTGTCTTCCAGATTTTCATGAAAACTTCAGTTATTATCTGTTTGGACAACTTCTTGATCTGTTCCAGAGGACCACAGGAGTATATGTCAAATTCATCTTGCAGTGTCTCCAAAAGCATTGTCTATGTTTTAAGCTGGAAAAGTGCACGTTTGACGTCATCAAGACAGTACTCCTGGGCTACTGCATTTCAGCTGAAGGCATGGGCATGGGTCCTATCAAAGTTCAAGTAAACCAAGATTGGCAGCTCTCAAATGACAAAATGTGCAATGGTTCCTAGATTTTGCAAACTTCTCTTGCAAATTTATTTCTACTTTCTCACATATTACTGCTCCCTTCTCTGGGCTACTCTGAAACAAAGTGCTGTTCCAATGAGGTTTTGAAGCACAGCAGGTTTTCCAATAACTGGAGATGTTTGCATCCACAATCTTTCAGCATGCAGACCCCCTGAAATCTTTATAGTTCTTGTCCCTAATGCTACTTCAAAAATCCTCTTGCAGGGCACAGCACCAAATCAATCACCTTTGCTCTGCTCCTTTCACTTAGGGAAGTTGGCTGCAGCTGAAATCAGTTACACCATATGGGAAGAGCTGCTCAGTATCAAGGATGCTTTCAAGGTTTAGAAGCAGAATCTGAAGGGGACGCAGTATCCAGTAAAGGTATGACCCAACTACTAGAACCTGGAGTAACTATGCACTGCCTGAAAACTCAGTCATTGCCAGGTTTAATGGTCTATGTTATTCTCATGCTTCAGATTGGTGATGTATATGTCCTAGATCCACAGCAAATGGGTAGATGCCTTGTACAGGCTCTCAAATTGTGGAGCATATGCCACCCACAACCACTGTCTTGCAGCCAGAAAACTTTGCAGCCATCTTGGGGCCAGCTCCCTGACAGCACATATTTGAAACCTGCAATAAAAAGATTGTTTCACTGAGGCTCAGCTTTAAAACTCCAGTGCAACCTAGACCAGTTCAAGACACCTCCATTTAAGTCTGAGGACAGCTTCTTGTATTATAATGCCCCCACTTTATTTGACTTTAGTGGAATTATGAGAAGAAATGCTATACCTGTCACACAAAACAACTGTGGTAGGGCATTTTGAACATTATAAGACCCTAGATCTAATTACCCAGGATTTTTGTTGGTTGTGTATCAAGGTTGAAGTCTATATAATCATCTGTCCCACTGGGATAAAAACTTTTTAGAGAAACCTACCGGTCTTCTATAAAGTTTACCAGCATTCTCAGGATCCTGGAAAACTATTTCTATGGAAATTTCTACAAATATGACCTCTCAGAAGTGTTACACCATGCTTTAGGTGGTAGACCACTCTCAAAAGTATATCACCATGCTTAAAGTGTGATGACTTCATTCTTACTGCCAAGGAGACTGTCAACGCTTTTCTTCCAGCTATACAACCTATCTGCCTGCATTATTTCAGACTTTATCGCCAAATTCATCACCAAGTTCAAGAAGAATTTGTTCTGGAAATACATTTAACACCTATCCAGTTCGTATCCAGAATTGAATGGGTAGACCAAACAAATGAATGTCTTACTGAAGCAGTATTTGTGTTACTCTGCAAGACACTGGGCCCAACTACTACTACTTGCTGTGTACACATACAACTCCTTGGAAGTGTTTACTCAATAACCCCTGTTATTCTGCAACTCTGATTTTTATCTTCAGTTCTTTCCTGTTCTTGAGCTCCCCAATTTCAACTCCTAAATATATGAACTATAATCATGACAGTCTGAGCAGCTGCAGGTGGCCAAAGAGTGATATAGAGATTTTGCAAGCCACCACTGCCAAACATGGCCACCTCTGAAAGCTGGTGATGGGGTCAGGCTGGTGAAGAAAAAACTGCTTCCTTGATGTTGCACATGCAAACTGGCAGCACAGTACATTGGGCCATTTCTATTCCTGGCATTTCTTCAAATATAAGGACCATCTTCCACTCGTATATCTCAAATCCACCCTATCTTTCACAGCTCCCTCCTGTTCCTGATCTTTCCTGCCTGCATGTAAACCCTCTTTGTCTTGCTCTTTTATTATTGTAGCCAATTTCAATAAAAGTATTTTTAACAATCCTCTGGAGTTGATTTTTTTGGCATCATCTACCTAGTGAGGCTGACATTCTGATTAAAGAATGAGTGATCTATTGCTAATTGCTTCTCATAATTTAAATTAATGTAAAGTAAAGTAAAGATCCAGGTGTGGAACTGCAGAATGTTTAGCTATTCTTCCCTTTTAGATTAGATTTTTTTCTTTCTTTCTGCAGAGTGTTTTTGATGTGTTGGATGGAGAGGAGATGCGCCGAGCTCGTACAAGATCCAATCCCTATGAGATGATCCGTGGAGCCTTCTTCCTAAACAGGTGAGAGGGTGGACTATACATTGCAACTATTTGGTCACTTTAGGGCAAACTCTTAACAAGTGCCCATCTTACCCTTACAGAGCTGCAATGAAGATGGCAAACATAGATTATGTCTTCGACCACATGTTTACAAACCCAAAGGATTCTCATGGGGTGAGGGTTTTCATTTGTTTGTGTATCTCTAGTGCCTTCTTTGAATGGGAAAAGTGAGTAGGAAAAACCTTTGAATTTTATTAAAATGGTAGTTAATTAAGCTCTTCAATAGTTAAGCAATTTGACAGATTGATGCAACTGTTTACTTGGGAGATAGATTTAGTTGCAGGGATTGAATGTTAACCTTCTGTTTGCAGAAACCACTGATTAAAGAACGTGATGCTGAACTGCTCTACTTTGCTGATGTATGTGCTGGCCCTGGTGGTTTTTCAGAATATGTCCTCTGGAGGAAGAAATGGCATGCAAAAGGTTTTGGGATGACTTTAAAAGGACCAAACGATTTCAAATTAGAGGATTTCTATGCTGCCTCCAGTGAGCTTTTTGAGCCTTACTATGGTATGCACACAAAATTGTATTCATTTTTTTTAAAAAATAACATCCTCAGTAGATACAAGGCTTTTGTGCAAGAACATTAGTTGTCTAAGCATAGGAAAAACTTGCATCATTGGGATGAGAAAAATTGCTTTCTTTTTACTAATCAACATTCTAAAATACTTCCAGCTGAAAGGATTATTTAATTTTTAAAACAGGAGCTTTTTTAAAAAAATGATTGTTTGGTAAGTAATGGTATTAATACGTGTGATCAAAATCAGATCCTTGTTTTCTCACTTAGGTGAAGGGGGTGTTGAGGGAGATGGCGACATCACCCGTCCTGAGAACATTTCTGCCTTTCAGCATTTTGTGCTGGACAACACAGATCAAAAGGGGGTGCATTTCTTAATGGCTGATGGGGTATGTCTCTTTTTCTTTTATCTTTCAGGCATTAACAGTTGGTTACCTTTCATAGCATGTTGTGACATGCAGTCAAATTAGGAAAAGATCATAATGCTAGCTTTCCTTTTCAACTACATCATGTATCATTCTGTTTTATCCTGGAACTGGATTAATGAACTGCGTTGAAATAAAAAATGGAAATACACTGTGTAGCGGTTCATTGAATATCACTGAATTGTATGTTACAGATATTCTTGAGAAACCTCAGCTTTATTATAGTAACTATATTGTTGATCTTGTTGAATGTTGATACAGAGTCCTCATTTGCAGTTAATAACACATTTTATTTGTTTTCTTAAGTGAAGCAGAATTCTTAAGATTTCTTTGGTCAAGAGAAGGACATCTTGTGAAAGATCTGAGATGTAGTTGACAGATTTTGTCTAGCTGCAATAATTATAAAATGCCTTTGAATTGAACTTGATTCCTGGAGATTATATGTACTTAACCATGCATAGTCAATCTATCCCAGAGGGTTGCCTGTATTTAATAACATAGCAAACTCTGGGGTCAAGAGCCTGTGAAACTCAATGTAAGGTCAATTAACATCTCTTCTCTTATGCCCAAAATTCATAGGGCTCTCTAGAGATAATATGAATCTGAGCTCCCTCCTTTCCCTTTCAATAAATATCTTGAGTGCCCAAGACTTGAGTGTTGCTGCCCTCTGCGAGAATAACCTTAGCCAATGAGCTAGAAATTATCAAAAAACAATAGTGTGCTGTACAAAGACTAGAGGTGGTTCCTTGAAAATTATTATAAAATAACCTTCTCCATCCTATATAAGGGTTGCTAATGTTCAGCTAGTATTGCTGATAGAATTTTATAGAAAAATGAGATTTAAGGTCCTTTACATGATCCTTTAAATAGATAGATTGCCCTCAGCTTGTAAGCTTTTACTTTCTGTTCTGTTCTCTTCCTCCACCCCAGTCTACATACCTCTGTTGTAATTTGGTGCTAAAACAAGTGAAGGGAGTGGGAAGATAATGTGCATATTCACCTGTGGTTGGTGTTGATAAGGTAAAGATGAAAAGAATGGCAGCAACAGTGCTCATTGGGCAAGGTGCAACTTGGCACTCCAGAGAGGGAAATATTAGTTGCAAAAGTGGTATGGTTGGAAGAGCTAAAAAAACTGAAGAGCTATTATTTTTTTAATTATATAGATGATGGTATTAAACAATTTTTCTTTTAACTTTGTATGTTTCAGGGCTTCTCAGTAGAAGGGCAGGAAAACATCCAAGAGATCCTAAGCAAGCAGCTGACTCTTTGTCAGTTCCTGACAGGACTCTCTGTTATACGAACAGGTGCTGTCCCATTATAATTTACCTCCATATTTCCTCCTTTTCTCTCTTGTGCTTTTGGTGTTAGATATTCTGTTTTGTCTTTCCCTACTTGTGAAGCATTTCCCTTGAAAGTATTTTTGCAAGATTTAGACTGTAAGTGACAAGGCTCTCCAGTTTGGTGAGGTTTTTTTGATCATTGTGAATTGCATTTTCTAAAATGTAGTTTGAAGATCAGTTATTTTTCTTCTCAAATGTTTCTCAATCAGGAATATGATATTCTTGTAGCAGGATATAGAGGTCTTTATGGTAGTGGTATTAAATAGTATTGTGATATGTCCATAATTATTTATGCCACTACATCCTGGAGAACTTGTAGCTTCTGAATGTCTTCAAGGCCAGCCCCATGTAGAGTACATTGCAGTAGTCCATATGAGAGCTGACCAAGTTATTCCTGAATAGGGCTGCCTGAAACAAGAATGGGCATGATTGGCACAAGAAGGATTTGTGCAAAGCCTTCAAGGCTATGACTACATTAGCTCTTCAAGATCTTCACAATTTAGTTTTTCAGGATATCTGTGGATAATGTTTCACTGCTATGATAAATCATATATCAGATCTGATAAAACTTGAGACAAAACATGCACTCACTTCTTTGATAAGCCACAGACTCATTGGTTTCATTTATATTTCAGAGAGATAAAATCAGTTTCTTGATGGAAACACGGGATAAATAAAATGAATTAAATAAAATATGTTTTTCCTTTTTCCTCCAGGAGGGCACTTTGTCTGCAAAACTTTTGATTTATTCACACCATTTAGTGTTGGCCTTGTATATTTGTTGTATTGCTGCTTTGAACGTGTGTCAATCTTCAAACCTGTGACAAGCCGTCCTGCCAATTCGGAAAGGTGAGACTGAGAGACGTAAAGGCAATTTATCTGCTTGAATAAGGAAACAGTGGTTTGATGTAACTGCAATCTTGGTACCTGTTTTATGACTAGTTTTGAGTTTTGCATTCTTGGAATCAAAGGAAGAGAAGGAACTTGCAAGAAACTTGCGGGGATGGGGGGCAAAGGGCACTGGGTATGTTTTTTTATTGGCTACCTAATTGTGCTTGGTCTTTTTTTCAGTTTTGCTTTTTTAATATAAAATGTATTAGTAGTCATTTAGGAAATGCTTGAATGGGCTACAGTAGCTTAACATTTGGTGGCATATTAAAGTGTAAATGGGGCTGAGTTACTGTAATCTCCAATTAGTCAGAGCCTACTGTTATGCAGTTTCTTTTTCCTAGTATCATTTTCAAACAGTTTTGAAAAATAGCGACATCATAGAAAATAAGACAGTTAAACATTTGATGATTCAAATGTCCTTTGTCCTTTAGAAACTCCAATATGTTTCTAATAGCATGAAATATGTTTCTTCAGATAGATATCTATCCTTACAATCTAGCAAAAAATATTAGAAAGTCATTAGTAACATTTTAAAAATATGCAAAAACTCAATCCACAAAAACAAGGAAAAATTATTTTGTGTATCTGCAGGTATGTGATATGCCGTGGCTTAAAAGCTGGAATTGATGAAGTGAGAGAATATCTTTTTGCAATGAACATTAAACTCAATCAGCTACGTAACTCTGACCAAGATGTTAATCTTGTTGTTCCCTTGGAAGTAATCAGAGGTGATCATGATTTCTATGACTACATGATCCGCTCAAATAAAAGGTGAGCTTAGTACACTGAGAAAAAAATCTTCAAGAAAATATATTGGGTTTGCCTTTGGATACTGGTATTCTGTTTGCTACTGATTTTGTGAATTTACTTTTCCAATCTAAAAATTATCACAATTATTTCACTGAGTATCTTTTTAAATTAAATAGTTTGTACAAGAACATACATTATAGGATACGCGTTTTTGCTTTTTTCATCCATGTATATATTGTTAAAATACAGAAATGTAAAAAAGCAAATACTGAAATGCAAAGAAAGTTAAAAAACGAGATGGTATGAAAAAGATTCTTAACATTAGAATTTTAAAATATAGTAAAAAGAGGGAAAATAAATTACTTTTTAATGACACATTCTCCCCTCTCCTTCAATTTGTATCCCCAACCATTAATTATAGTTTAGATATTTAAACTTTATATCAAAACATTACTAAATGTTGATAGTTTCTATTGGAGCCCTGAAAACCAGATACCAGAATATCTCTCTGTGATGCATTGTATAGAAGGAAACCTTTCCAGCTTGAATTAGTTAAACTTCTGTTGTGGATATATACTCTCATTTTTACCACTGCCACTTATTTTCCAATGTTAATCTTCCGGTCAGATTTTGTAGGCATGGTGTCTTTTTTCCAAGGCTCATTACTTTTTTTCTTAAACCAAGCAAGATAAATCATTGGGTATGCCTGGCAAAAGGCAAGTGAAGAAATATATGTATATATTATAACCTATATATACATTTCATCACAAAATTGCACAAAAGGCAATCTCTTTACAGATATATATATTACAGTGGTGCTTCACAAGACGAGATTAATCCGTTCCGGAAGAACGCTCTTAGCGCAAAATTCTCGTAAAGCGAAACGCAGTTTCTCATAGGAAACAATGGAAAGTCAGATAATCCGTTCCACGCCCCCAAAAATATTCACCAAAAAAT
>JANHZU010003237.1:125151-135438 GCA_032468055.1 Acrochordus granulatus
AGCTCTCTTACCAGTTCAATTTCAGAATTGAGAAAGCCTTTTGGATTAAAGGCGAAACGTCTTCGACTTGAAAAAAACTCCAGTCCAGATGCCTGTTTTTTAAACTTTGTAGCGATGCAATTACCCTGGACGAGTGAGAATCTTCACAGACATGTAGTATACTAAGTTGTAGAATTGGCTTTTAAATTATTGAAAATGGTCTTTTTCATGGTTTCTGTTACAGTCTTTAAGTAGATGCCAGAATTATGAATAGCAGAGACACAAAGTGCTGTTAAGAACATTCTGCAGATTGAAAAACTGTCAACAGAATTTCCTTGGACTAACAGCCTAGTGAAAACTTGTAAGATTCTTTGTATCTGGAGACATTTTGATTTCCTAAGTTCCTTTCTCACCTTGTCTTAGATAAGATGAGAAGCCTTGGCATGAAACTAAACCCTTCTTCTATAGCTGATTTCCCAGGTGCAATTTTGCTTCTACACATATCAATTAACTGGGGGTCAGAATGGGAGATGTTGGCCTTCAAAGCATCTGACT
The DNA here is from genome assembly GCA_032468055.1 of Acrochordus granulatus. NCBI lineage: Eukaryota > Metazoa > Chordata > Lepidosauria > Squamata > Acrochordidae > Acrochordus > Acrochordus granulatus. The sequence continues at coordinate 125,686 of JANHZU010003237.1, forward strand.
TACAAACATACTGATCATTTAATGAATCAGAGAGGAAGGAACTCTTGTCAGGTCAACCACATTAATTTCATAGCCTAAGATGTAGGATTTTCTTGTAGATTTCAAAAGGCCTGTTAAAATATTATACTCTGGAAAAAGTCTTAATAGTTTTTAATATTGTATCAATGAAACTCTCTACTGCATGGGCTATTTTGTGCAACTTTTAAAACGTTGAAGTGAATCAGATTAATATTTTTAGGACATTGGAGGACAGTATTAGTTTTATGAAAGTCTTAAATTATGTACTGTCTTTATTTTTCAAATATGTTTTGGCATGTGCATGCCACGTGTGGTCAGTGTTAAGCCTTTTTTGATTATATTAATGATTCACTTCCATTTCAAGAATAGAAAAGATCTCTGGAGAGTTTGTAGAAGTCTTCCCCAACTTGATACAGTCTCAGCATCTTATAGGATCATATTTATCATTAAAATAGAACTTGGACTTGAACACATCTAGGTGATTATAGGCTAGATTATCTCATCTTAAAATATATTGCACACACACACTATCCCTGAATATTGAATATTAATTGGTGCAAGTTGGATTCCTTCTCATTTGTTATTAAAATATACTTTCTTTTTAAATTTCAATATTCTCCTCAACCAACATTGTTAATGATGAGTATGATCATGCAAGACATTGAGAAGGTATCAAATTGGGGAAGATCTTTACAATGAACAGGATACCCAAATGCACATCATGTGTGCAGAAGACCATGCAAGTGGTATTAAAATTGTCAAATGTGCAGGATTAGAATGCCTCTTACTGACAGGCAGCGTGAAAAATGATTTGAAGGCATGGAACTTCAATATAGCTGGAGGACATCATTTTTGGAAGGGGTAATGTGCAGCATGCTTTAACTAATTTTCTCTAAACAGGGTCAGATTAAATCAGTCCACAACAAAAGGTATTCTCTGTGTTAATCCCCTGCAGTGGGAAAACAGTGAAACTCCATTAGTAACTCTGTTGTACCCACTTCTCTCTAGGGAATCACTCTCCTCTTTTGCATTTGAATTAGATCCAGGCTTTCTCATTCTCCTGTTCCCAATAGGAGCTGTCTTTTTTTGAAAACAGTAATTATTTTATAAACTTCAAACATACTATACAACAGACAAACAGCTTTAAAACAACAACAAAAACACCTGTTTTATGTTCCTAAGATACTAAATTCATGAACACAATTGACTGACACTAAGAGTCCAATATGTTCTTTTTCAAAGTACTATACAATTGCCAACTCTCCTTATTTGTATAATGTTATGGAAATGAATTGATTACTCTGTTAAAATATGAGGTAGCTCCATTTTGCAGAGAGAAAAAGTGAGGTAGAAGAGGAGAATTGTTATTGAGGGAGCTGACTTGCTATTGTGGGAGCTGAACTGAGTAGCAGGCATAGTTGCCTCCCATTCAAGAGGTTACCAGTGTTTCTCAACCTTGGCAATTTGAGGATGTCTGGATTTCAGCATCCATTCTCCAAGCTGCCAAAATTGAGTCACTGGGTAAGACTGTGAAGAATAAATCCAGGAATATCAAAGCATTGTTATAAAAGCAAAGATGTCAAGAATAAAGTATGCAGAGAAATAAACAAACTAAAAAAATAATTGCCATGCATGCCCAACTTCCTCAGTAACCTTTGATATTAAAAAAATATTTGCCTTTTCCTATCTCTCCCCCTCTCTTTTCCTCCCTTTACAGAATAAGGTTTGTTTCTGAGGCAACTTATTTTTCTGCTAACATATATCAAAATTTTTATACAGCTATTTAGTTCTCTGTTTCCCCCCCTGCTTCTTCTTTTCCATCACTTTATCTCTTCTGTATTACCAGCATTCTTTCTTTTTCATTTGGGTTGAAAGTAGTATTACAAGTTTCAAATATTAATTAATTCATTTGCCTTCACATCTCAGCTGTAAGTTAATCTTAGAGATGTATAAAAAACCCAAGGTCCTATTTATTCATACTGAATGAGAACTTATATTAGGTATTTTCTAAGCTCTATTAACATTTTAAGAATTAAAAGTTTAGATTAAAACAAGGAAAGGGAAGAAGTGTTTCAGACATAGCTTCAATACAGTCCTTTAACAGACCCCATAGGTATGAAAAGCCTGGCTCTTTAGAGAAGGTGTGGATTTGGGGCATATTAGCCATTTGTCTTGGATAAGTTAACAAGAAATAACTTTTTTCAATACTGATTATCATCTTGTAGACGTGGATGAATATTGTGGCTGATAAGGATTCTAGGAGCTGATAACTATCTGGTTCAAATGGCACTTCTGCCAGGGACTTACAAGCTGGCTTTAAGTTAAGTTCTTAGCATGATCTGCCATATGGTTATAATATTTGTCTACTTTGAGCCAACTGTAAAGAGGACCTTAACTCTGAGGAAGTCTGTTGAACAAAGCAGGTCAGTTTCTTCCTCTCCCCTATAGACAATATGAACTCTCCTGCTTCTCTTCTCAGGCATCTGCGATACATGTATAGGTAAATCTCAATTAGTGCAGTTCATGCATCCAATGAAATGGTTGCATTATTTGTATTCACACTATTTGAAATAATACTTCTATGGAAAATAGAGTGAGTGATTTCAGATTGATGGAAATAGGCAATGAAAATTTTAAAACACGTTTATATGAATATTAATGAAATATTACAGTAAAGGATAAACATAATTTAAATTTATGGTAACAAAGTTACAGAATAGTTATAGAAAGCAAAAAAACAACATTGTTACACCAAAAGATAAATTTACATTGACAAAATATCTTTATTGTCTCTCAATATTTTAGCAGCATAGACTAAACCTTTTCTTTTTTAAATTTTCATACATATGCCAGATGTTTTATCCACATCTTGGAGAATTTGCATGCTTCAGTTGAAGTTAGGGTCAGCATCCATAATTTTTTGCTTCATGACTTCTACAGTATGAAAGATATCTTCAAATTCCTTGAGACTGAACTCCTTCATTTGCACATTACTTTCTTTTGGAGGAACTTTCCTTTTCTCTATTTTGCATACACAAAGATAGCAGAGTCTAAAACTCCAACCAGAGAACTGTGCATGCACTAGTCTCAATTGTATGTGCGCTAGCCTGAACTGAACTATAGGTTGCATTAAATGCAACGTCATTAATTGACACCTTGCATTAAACTGAATATCATATTATTCAAACTTGTACTAATTGAGATCTGTTTCTACTGGCCTCCTGATTGCAGTTTGCCTGCCTGGCCTACCTGCAGCCCAGAATAAGAAGCCTGAATGAATGTGGGGGAGGGGAGGGCCTGAATGAATGGGGTATGCACTTTTTGCTGCATAGTTCTAGGCTTAAGCGCATTTAAACACACATAGTTACACACAAGGCTGCCATGCCACACTCCTTCTCCATCTAGAGCAACGAGATCTTCTCTGTTACATTATCACTCATTTGGGTACTGTCATATGTTGTAATGTTATGCAACCTGATGTCTCTGGAATATTGGACTAGAGATCTCATCTGCAGCCAGCGTGGACTAGCTTGATTAGAAGTGATGGGAACTGTATCAGGCATAACAATGAAATTCTGAAGAATTTATTATGCTCTTGGATTGTCAAAGCCACGTTTATACTGTTAGGATATTTACCAGCACTTCTTGTAATGGGAAACTGCCTATTTTTTCAAATTATTATGCATTATTAAATAGTGTTATTAGATTTTACAATGCTATAACATCAAAGCATTTGAAATTTTGTAGAATCATGAAGTGTCCTTTCCCAACATGCTTTTACACATCACATTTTGACATTGGAAAGAAAAAGAAGAAAGTTTGGAAAAGCAGTGGGGATAAAGCAGTAACTTTCAAAATGTGGGTGAAGAATACCTCTACCAGAGTTTTAGAAGATATTAGGAGGGGGGATTCTGTGTCGATATCCCTACTGCAGTAGACAGTTGTGTTACTGTAAAATTGGAGAATTGCTATCTATTCTTTTTCTTGATTATTAATTTTTGTTTGTTTTCGTATGCTATTAAAATTTAATAAAGTTATTAAGATTTAATGATCAAAAATGAGTGGTAGTTTTATTACTAAATGTAGGTGGTAGTTATATTTCTTGCTTATCCCTACCCTACATAAAGCCATTATTTTTATTCATGAGTTTAGGGCATCAGACAAATTCCTTTCATTATTTGAAAAGATTGTGGAATTGCACAATATGAGAATCTCTATAATAAGAAATCAATACAAGTTAAAACTGCTGTGGGATTTATTTCGTTTGTTAGAATTATATCCTGCCTTAAGAAGCTTCAAACAGCTTAAAGGGGGATTCACCCTTCATTTTATCACAGTGACAACAAACTTGATAAGTAGACTTGATAAAAGAAAGTGACTGGACCAAAGTCTCCCACTGAATTTCCATAGCTGAGAGTTGATAATCCAAAAATTTCCTCCTCCTACTCCAATACTTTAAGTCAGCTTTGCTCAGCAAGTTGAAGATATGTGAGTTTCAATTTCCAGAATTCCCCTGCCAGTATGTTGGCTAGAGAATTCTGGGAATTAAAGTCCACAAATCTTAAAGTTGGTAAGGTTGGGAAACACTGCCTTAACAAACTCTAAAAAACAAACAGCCTGAAAAATAAGTTTGAAAACAGAAACTTCTCCACACATTATTGGTGCTAGATGTCCCAAAAGCACCTGATTGTGAAATGCTATTTGTAAATTATGCTGAAGGTAGTTTCAAACACTGTATTTGACACATTTAATGCTTTGCACTTTCCATTTTCCCAAATGGTTAGCTGTTTCAGGAGCAGTCACGCAGGTCAATTCCTTTGCAAATGAAAGAATAACAGAGAGCTATAGAGTCTTGCAATAAAACTCTTCACTGAAAAACATACCCACTCTGAGAAGACAGGAAGCATTCTGAAAGCAGTACCTAGTGCCCCCAAGTTTGAAAGGTTGCTTCTGCCAGTCAGAAAGGTGGCAGAAATAGCAGTTCTCTATACTTAGTGCCAAATTAAAAGCTAATTCTTAAAAACCTAGTTGCTCACCAGGCAGATGAATACTTATCACTGTTCTAATGGGTAATAGTGGTTATTAGCCACATTATAGGGAACTTAATAAAGGGCAGGAAGCTGGGTATAAGAATGTGTTCTTCCACGTGAATGATATAAATACCAGAGTCCTTATGAGGAATCAAGTGCCATCCTATACAGCACTATATCAAGAGAGCCAGTTGCCTTGGCGAAGAGCGTGCTAACTAATCTTAATAGCTGAGTATATTTTCAAACATATAACAGCTCTTTATACCAAGGATTACAGCAAGTAGATGCAAAACAATCTTCATTTTGCCAATGCTGCTTTCTTTCTTGCATCAAAAGGCAGGGCTAAACATTTAATCAGTTAATTAGTAGTGTAATTATTAGTTTGCAACCCTCCTAACAGAAGAGGGTTACCACCATGTGGTATCTTAAAGGCTAATGCATTAATTATGTTAAAAGCTTTCATGGACTGCATGAAATGTTATGCTAAGTTGTAGGTATGGACACATGGTTTAGATGTATGATCTCACTGCATCACAATTATTTATATATACCTGTAATTTAGCACACTTCCTACATTTGAGGAAGGATTTCAGTACTATGGAATTCATACACTACTAAAATTCTTCTGTATGTCTGACTGTAACCTTCAATTAGCCTAAATGGTGCATCATATTGCACAAATTTTTGAATTAAGGTATCTCAAATCTGCTAACTTAAAGAATGCGTACAAAATCTGGGACTCATTATACTCATGTAATTGAAATTTCAAGAAACTTCAAACCTGTGGTTTTCACAAAGTTGGGGCTGCTGCATCATTCCTACAGTTAGCCACAATCATGTGATAGTGATTTCCGACATTTTCCAGAAACCTACAGGTTGCGTGGCATAAGGGAAGATGGGAAGGGCATATCACTGACTTTTCCCCGATCTTCTGGCCTTTGTGCCCAATTAGATGGCAGCAAGGCCAAACAGGTAAGTGGCTATTGGCTGTTTTGGAACTGAGGTTGAAGTTGAAGTCTCCTGATGGCAGTGGGTGGCAAGAGAAGGATGAGAGAGCAAGCTGGATGCTTGCTGGTAAGATAGGACTAGCTGAAGGATGCCAGTAGTTGACAGGGGAATCCTCTTCCTTCCTGGATGAAAGACATGCTAGATTGGAAAATGGGGTGCAGTTTTCCTTGCGGTTTAGAGTTCCCTTTGTTCCCCCTCCCCACCCCAAAGTAGCAGGCAGTTCTGTGGTTCAGTTGAGAAGGAGGAGGCTTCAAGGGACTTTGCTGAGGGTCATGAGGGGAGGGAAAATAGTGCCATACTATATATGGAAAGAAGGATGATCCAATGGGTCATGGGTTGTCTTGTACTCCACAATAAATGTCTTGCAACAAAGACTTTTTGTTGTTATTATAACAGGCGAACATTGCTATTCCTCCGGATTTCAGTATAAGTATAAGCATTGCTGTAACTGTGAGTGGAAGCAATTTTCCCCTTTTTGGGAAACAAAAGTGAAAGGAAACTTGTATTCATTTTAAACTTTCTCATAAATTCCCAGTATGGAATGTACAAGGGCTTGGAATGAAAGAGGAGAAGAAACTAGAGATCATCTCCTTCCCCAGTTTTCTCTCCCCTAAAGAATTATAATTGCAGTATAAGGCTACCAAGAGATGAGGCTTGTACCCACCATAAATGAGCTGCATTGTAATTAACAATAGCAATGTCTGATGAGATGTTCCAAGACAAGGGGCTTCACAGAGTGCAAAATGCTATCAAAATGTATCATTTCACTTATGGCTTTAAAATTAGATGGCGGCAGTGAATTTAAGTCTGCAACTTGTAACATTTCTATAACCTTGACCTAAATGGACTAAATAATGATGTACATGCTAATGAGTAATGAATGTGAATTATATTGGGCAGAGCTTTTTAAAGTCAATGATCTACTAAACTGACTTACAAGAAAGAACTTAAAGGGACAGCTATAGCTCCTGGAGTTGTTACACTGGACATATCAAGTTATATAGTTTACAAGTGTATTATTTTGCCAAATTATTTTGAACATAGTCTAACAACACCTATAATAAGTTCATGGCAAATAAAACATGGTCCTTGCTCAAAAGACCGTATATTTTCAGAGCAGGATAAGAATCAGTAGATGGATATAGGAGCACAAAGGAATGTTGAGCCACTTTTGGTATGTACAAGAGAAAATGGTCTAGTATATCTTCTGGTTAGAGTTCTTAGTTTGAGAATCTCAAGTGCGTTCACAGCTGGCAAATAATGGGACAGTTTGCAAATATGTAGGTTAGCTGCAATATAAATGGAATATACTATATTCTCGTGAATAAGCAGTTGCAGACCATAAGCAGTAATGTGAGTAGCATGTCATGAACCATGGGGAAAAAGGCAATTCTACAAAATGCCACAGAAAACTAAGGATAGCACCATGTGAGGTGTGTATGGAACACAGTTAGTACTGGAGTAGGGCCAAGATGAAATTCTTTGGCTGGACTATGACCAAATGGCCAAGGGTAAGGTTTTATTTACCAAATTTTTAAAATCTCCCATCTCCCACAAAGAAAGACTATAAAAGGTATAAAACATAAAAATAGTATAAGAAACAGAAAATTTAAAAAGACAAGGATGAATTAAAAACTGATATTAAAAGTTAATTAAAAGATAGGGGAGGGCTTCGGAATGCTAACCAGCTCCATCGCTGTGTGCTCTTCTGTGAGCAAGCAAGGCTGTAGAACCATGTTTTTGCACCTTTCCAGAAGGCCACTTTTCCCCACCACAGGGTGGGAGCAATGGCAAAGAAGTCTTCCTGGACCCCACCAGTCAGAATTCTTTAGCTGACGGGATCTGTAACATGCGTTCCCTGCCTCACTGGGTGGACAGGCTGAATTAATGGGATGAAGACAGTTCTGTTGGTAAAAGGTTGCAGAAACAGCAGTGGCACTGTATGGAAGAAAACAATGGCAAGTTAGTTCTTTACATGCGCCAAGAATATTTATGGAAAGAAGCTGAACAAGAAGAATATCATGTTGCTGAGAAATTAACCCCAAATCTGGAGGTAACTCTTTGGCTATTGGAGAAATACAAAAACTTTTATCAGGTAGGTTTTAGCAGTATTAAGTGATTGAATCAAAGCTTTCTGGATGTCTGGTTACTGATGTACTCAGAACCAAAAAAACAGTTTGGAGTATATTGACACTTAGTGTAGGAATACTGCATGTCAAAACCATGAACCAGAGAAAGCTGGATATTACTAAAATGGAAATATTGCAGATTGGACTGAAATCTTGAAATAAATGAACTAAAATGGACAAAAATGGACATTTTCAATCAGATGAATTAAAATCTGTTCTGGAAATGAAACTCACAGAATGGAACAGGAATGATTGTTTCAGAACATATAATTGCCTGTATAATGGGATACAATCTCCATTAGGATTCAATCATGTATAAGTTTCATGATTGCTCAAGGAATGTGCCAAAAATGGAAGAGTGATGGATCAAATGCCAAAGAAAGATCGAGTGATGGATCCAATATTAAAGAAATATGTTCAAATAATTATTGGCAAATTTAATGTAGAAGTTGGAGAAGAACCTGAAAACTGTTGGAAAATATGCACCAGGAATTTTCAGACAATGACTGATAACCTTCTGTGCAGAAAATGATATTTTTCTTGCTAACATGTTTTTTCAGTAACCCACATGGTTCTTAAATGCCAGTGCTTTTCAGATCAGCAGAGAATTTTTCCATTTGTTGCTACGTAAGATGTAATCTATTTGATTACAGTGTTGTCCTAAGAATGATCATTTAAAAGAAAAGGAGGAGAGTGAAAACTCTGAACTTTCTCTGAACATCAAGAAAACAACGATCATGTCCATTAGAAAAATAGAGGAATTTAAGATAAACACTGAGATGACAGAAGTGGTTGACAGTTTTAATTTTGTATACTTCAGAACTGATAAAGATGGTGGGAGTGCAATAGAGATTCAGAGAAGAATATTGATGGGTGAAAAACATGGTCTATATAAACTCGAAAGATGGTGACATTTCAATTAGAGCAAAAGTTGGAGTGATCCACTCAGTGGTTTCTCTCTCTTTGATATATGGATGTGTGGCATGGATTCTGGGTAAAAGTGGGAAGAAAAAGAATGACTCATCTGAATTAAGATGATGGAAGCTTTGCATTCTTTAGACAGTCAAAAGGACCAGCTGTTCAGGACTGCAGGAAATCAAGCTTAAATGCTCATTGTGGAAGGAAGGATTACCAAATAAAACAATCATACTTAGAACACATCATGCAAGCTGATACATCAATAACAAAGATGATAAAGTTGGATAAAGTGAGTAGAAGGAGAACAGGCTGATGATGCATGAGACAACTAGATGGAATAGAAGCTACGGCAATGTACCTGCAAGGATAGTGTAATGCAGCCAGAGATAGAACTCTTTAATTCAGAGTATCAGGAGATGGCTATGACTTGCCAAAACACAACAAAACATAAGACATGACATGACATAACACATATATGATGCAAGGTTCAGTTCTGGCATGCTCAAAAGACTTCTGGCCAAGGTCCTTATTTATTTATTAATTAAATTTATATGCTGCCAAAATCCGAAGACTCTCGGCGGCAAACAACACTAAAAACAACAATTAAAAACACTTAAAAATAAAAATAAAATAAGCCCATTAAAACAAAA
>JANHZU010003238.1:0-27583 GCA_032468055.1 Acrochordus granulatus
GGAAGGAAGGAAGGAAGGAAGGAAGGAAGGAAGGAAGGAAGCATAATATCCTATTTGATCACATACAGATACATCATATAAAAAATAGATGACTGAATGAAGTCAATGAAACACAGCGCCAGTGAACAAACTTCATTCCTTCCCCAAACTAACTGCATTTAACTTCATTTCTGGGATTCCCATCTAGGACCCAATTAACAACCATTGGAGTTTGCTTTGGATTATTCTTACTGATGAAGACAGCTTTACTTGTAAGTAGGCAATTGAATTCAGAAGATTTTTTTTCAGCAAAGCATTCCATTGACTAATTTCCTGCTTTCTATGCCCTAGGACTAGGTAATTGCTCAACTGATGGTTCATCAGAGCAGATACTCTCAGCATTCTAGGAAACTAAGATTCTAAGAAATAGGAATTACTGGTGTTTTTTTCTCAGAGTTGCTCTGTGCTAATAATTTAACCCAGGGAGTTTTGATCTTTTTCTGATGAAAATAAATAATAGTCCTAAGTGACACATTAAAAATAAACAAATCACCTTGTCCAGAAAGTATCTGTCCAAAGCTTCTTAAAGAAAGCAAACTTTTTAAAGTTTTAACAAAAACATGCAATTTTTCTTTCAAAGCAATGTAAATCCCCAAAGACTGAAAAATGGTTTAATCTAACTATTTTTTTAAAAAAGGAGAGACAGAGTATTCAGGAAATATTAGAACATTTAACCCATTTTTATCTTTTCCGTTGTGTAATCTAAATCATTTTGTAAAAGAAAATCAAATTTGTAGAAGAATGGGAATTGACAAAGAACAACAAGCAAAGTAAGTCTTGTCTCATTAACATTCCAGGCTTTTGAGATTCATGGCATGAAGATATAGAAATACTTGGATTTTAAAAGGCTTTTGTCAAAATTCCTCCCCGTAGGTTTCTGGGCAAACTCAGTTATGGACAACTGCTTTCATAGACTAATAATTTATTTTAAAAACAAAAACAGTAGGAATAAATGAAACATTTCCACAATGTTAAAGTGTGTAAAATGAGTTTTCTATAAGAATCTTTCTTGGGTCTGGTGCTTTTAGACTTGTGTCGGAATTCAAGATAGCATATATAACATTCCTTTCTAATTTTTCCCTTCCTCACAACAATCCTCTGAGATGGGTTGGACTAAGAGCCAATGATTGCCAGAAGTCACCACATGAGTTTTGTTGCCTTAGAATAGACTAAAACTTTCATCTTCCCCTCCCAATCCAATGTCTTAATCCCTTCACCATATACCATATAGCATGATATAGAGTTGGGGTGCACAGTCAGCTGACTACATTTCCTGTAAATTATTCAGGATGGTAAAAATCAAAGAGACTGAATTGTGTTTCAAAATAAATTCTTCAGTTTGGGAAATGAACAGACTTTGAAATGGCAACACTTTTGTGCAAACAAGTGCAAAGTAATGCATACCAAAGCAAACAAATGAACTTCATATATTTGATGAGAATGCCACTAGTAGTGACTGACCAGGTAGGAGATTTTAATATCTTCTGGTAGAAAAATGGGACATAATTAATTAATTGGTTCCAGTTAATTGGATAAAATTATATTTTCAACAATATATCAAATAGTCAGATCTTTACCTTTAGGAATGTTGCAATGATGAACAAATATATTTCCATATACGCTCTTGGAATGGATGGTAATGATTTTCAGTGTAAATATAAATTGGAAACATTTTAATGTGTTCTGGTCACATTTTCTTATTACTTAGAACAATATTTTTCTCTTTCCAATCTAGTCCTTGTCATCAGCTGCTCTGCTAATAAATCTGCAAGTTGGCAAATTCAGATAAATTGAAATATCATAAAAACTCGATATTTGTGGATTTCTTATATGAACAGAACATGTCATTACCTTTAAAGTCAGGAAATACCTGTGGAGCCTACAAGGCTCTTTCCAAGTGGCCAATATAAAACTGAAAAAGGTGGAGGAGAACATTATGTTTCCTAATGTGGAGTTAATAATTATAATTCTCTATCAAAGAGCACAGAATCTTGCATATGTTTAGCATTAGCTTCAAGAAGGTCAGTGCTAACTTCTTCAGGAAGGGAGTTCCGGAGACGTATGGTAAGCACACATTTGTTTAAAATGAGCAGTCTCAGTTCAGACATATCACAGTCTTCAGGGATGCACAGACAATTCAGCCTCAGTGGAGCTAAAACAATGCCTCGTATTCACAAAGATTATAGGCACTTCAGTATTGCAAGAACGGGGCAAAAGAGGGGGAGTCTTGAAAAGCAGATAAATTGGTCTTTGCTCAGTACTTTTCTTTAATTTACAGCAGTGTTTAACATTGGAGTCCAATTGTCCAGGCACTCATAAAAAGAGAAATGATGAATATTCAGGCTGTCTTCTGAAGCCATTAGGCAACTGAAGATGAAGTCTCCACATGTATAACTTCAGTGACTTTTGCAGGCTGGTCAAATTCATGCCAAGATGTTTTCAAAAAGAGAAATGATGCACTGAGTTGCCAATGTGGAGAGAATAAATATAACTCAAGCACATGGAAATGTTCGAGTAAAGCACTATGATTCAGAACTGAAATTTTCATTCACTGTATACATAATATTGCATTTGTCTGGCTTTCAAAACGATACGTGCTGGGGCCAATATTTTAAACCTCTATGTGAAACAATTATTTACTGTTATGTTAAACATTCTTTCCCTAATTCCAGAACATACATGGCAACAGATGCCTGCTTACCTTCCATAATGCCATATGCATTCATAACTGTCTGATTCAGCCTTCCCAGAGGAATCGTTCAGATATGTTGGATTTTAATAATCCTCATGTGGTTGGGGATTGAAGTCTAGCTTATCTGGAGAGTGGTAGTGGGAAGGACTGGCATAACACCCATGAATAAAGCATAACATTGGAAATTCTGGGCAGACAGAGAGTTGGTAGCACTCACCTTAATTAGTTTTGCTTTTTTCCCGATAGGCACAACTGAAATGATTGCCAGTTCTTTGCACTGCTGGCCAACTTCTTATTATTCTTCCTCTCTGGGTCATATACAAAATATATCATCACATGGAAGAATGTATAAGGATAATATAATTTATAGTCCTTGTCATTCTGATTATAACAAATCTATGAAGGTCTCACTTCTTGGCCAATTAACCCAAAGAAAAAACAGCAGATTGAAATAGAAGCAATCATATCTCCATAACAACTATTCATTACTTTTTGGGATTAGGAAGTTATAAACAGCCCCAGATTTCATCATATTTTATGTCATTTCTCATTTTAGCCAAGTTAATTTGTTAAAATGAAAGAGTTAAAATAGTTTATGTGAAAACTTAAATGAATGAACACTTTAGGACAGATATCCTCTAGTTTATTGTAGTAGAAACCTTCTTCATTGGAAATATCTTAATCAGTTTGGATTCTAAACCAGAAAAATTAGTAATTAATCACAGTCAGAATGGGACAAATAGTTCTTACACTTCTTTGTATCCTTTTATGACACTTCAGTACAATGTCCTTCAATAAATCTGTTCATACACTTAGCTGCTAGTTATCATAGCCTGGTTTAGGTATTTTGAACCCTTCCCCATGATGTCTTCCCATGGTGCAGCTGTGTGGAGGAAAAATGTCTGATCAAGTCTGTCCACCTGGGCATTTGCTATTTCCTAACACAGCAGGTAAAAAATGGAACATTCTGTTCACATACATCATTGTTTGTCAGCACTACTATGCTTGGTCATATGTTATTTCCTCATAGAGCTGTTTCTTAATGCACAGAGAATTTGAGAGTGTATGAACCAGGGTTGAGCATTTGTCATGAGAAATCAGGAGGTAATATTAGGGTACAGTATGTGGATCTGCCTTGCCTTATATCTCTTTTTGAGAATTCTGCCTGAATTTTGAGGACTCTAAGAATGCAAGAGGAATATGCTATGTCAGATCCATGTTATATTTTTATAGCACTTCCTATACAAGAACCATGATCTGTATCCTATGTCATCTAAACTCAGATGCTTTAGATGACAAATATTAAGCACTAGATTCAAAAAAATTGTTAAAGGATACTTATTCTATCTGCTATGGTGACAACCAATAAGGCTGCATGTAGCTCCCAAACTCCTTTTCTAGTCTACATAAAGACTCTAAAGAGCCAACATGTGACAGCCAAAAATCAGAAGCTGAATTTTCCATTATTTTGAGATGAGAAACACGATTGTTCCTAAAATACACCTTTCATGGTTTCAAAAAAGAGGAAAACCCATCCAAAGTGATTGGAAAATGGAAAACCCCAGCCTTCCTCATGTATGAGACATGATCACAATAATTTTACATCATTTTTGCACTCACTGAAAATTGTACTCTTACATAAAGTGGCAAAGCGGATCTTAACCATTAAAAGGTTGTCTAACAAGTTTTTTGGGCTCTTTGAATAACTACATTTCCTTTCTTTCCATTCCAGTTACAAAATTGTTAGAGGCCAAGAGCAATGTCAATTAAAAATTAATTAATAGGAAGGCCAGATTGCATTGGTAATGAAGGAAGTATTTAAAGGAAGCTTGAGTAAATAAAGCCCCAAAATCTGAAAGAAGATGGTCCCAGGTTTACTTCTGTGTTTGACTACAAGTTCACTGGATGACTCTGGATCAGTCACCATCTTTCACCCTATCTATGTCATAGGATTTTGTTAGTTGGCAGATTATTTTTGCATGTATTTATTTAGTGTTTTAGTCACAGTAGCTCTAAGCATTGCACAGGCAATGCAATAATAACAATAAAATACAAGAATAAAAAATAAAATTATGGTCAATTGATTACAATGAATATAACATTCATGGTGCTGGGGACATTTCAGCATTCATATCTAAAGACCTTCTGGAACAACCTAGTTTTTATGAGCTTCCCAGCAGACTAGAAGAATGAGATCACCCTTTGCCTGAAACATCTGGCTGTTTTGGAGGAGAGGAGCCTCTATGGAGGACACCTGCTTTCTTACCTCTTCCTGTTACACCTTGGGGACTTTATAGGTGCTAGTTTTTTTTAAAAAAACTGTATGTACTGAGGTTTTCACTTCATCATTTAATATCCCCCAACTCCAAAATTCCTAGTCAAAATTGCAGGATTAAAGTGTCACACACTGATATCTCATGTTACATTATGAGATGATCTCCCTATCTTATTGGCTACTATAGCTGTCCACGTCACCAAACAGGACTCTGGGCCATGATCATATGATAAAAAACCAACAGAAACAAAAGGAAACAAAAAATTACAAGATAACAACAATATAATGGCACCAGAGAACATGGGTTTGAATCATTTAAACATTTTGGTCATGTTCTTCAGCACATTTTCAAGCTCTTATTATAATATTTATAAGGAATTGCAACATTAGCATGTTGTTGTTGAGTTTCTTTCCTAATGTTCCCAAATATAGAATGTTTCTTTTTATGGCTGCTGCACATTGAGTCAAAATGTTCACTAAGCTTTCCACTATGGCTACAAGATGTTTTTTGCATCAATGTATACATGAACGTATATTTGTCACATTGTACATAATTTTATTCTTACCAAAATTGCATTCCATTTGCCATTTAGCTGACCATCCACCAAATTTAAAGAAAGACTCCTTAAGCTCTTCACAATCACTTTGGTTTCCCCACCCAGAACAGTTGAACATACTATTTGCAGACCTGACCAGCTCACTGTTTACTCCTGTGTTATGATAATTGGTGAACAACCAAGTTACAAAACTTGCTTAGATTATTGACATTCTTTATTGACATTCTTATTTATTTTATTAAATTTATATCCCGCACAATTTGCAGTAGCATCTCTGGGCAGTTTACAATAAAAACATAAAAAGATAAAATACAGACCCAATAAGTAAGATAAAATCCTAAAAGAGGTAAACAAGATGGTGGGAGATTATAGTTAGGGTGGGACGTTCAGTCTACCAAGACAACATGCCAGCACCTGGGCCTCAAGCCAACCTACACAACCATGTTTTCATGGCTTTCCAGAAAGCCAACAAAGTAGTAGCCAATCTTGCCTCAGGAGGTATGATGTTCCATAGGGCAGGGGCCACGGCAGAAAAGGTCCTTCTTCTGGAGTCCACCAGCCAAAAATCCATGGTTGAAGGGATCTAAAGCATGCCTTTACTGCCAGCATGGGTGGGACGGGCTGAAGCCATTGGGATGAGCCAGTGCCTCAGATACCCTGGACCCAATCCATTGTTCAGAAGAATGGATTTTGATAGATAAACATTTTGAAAAGCAGATATGTCCTTTCTGAAAAACCTCATTTCATATATAACACCAATAATAATTTAAAGAATAATGTCACAGAACTCTTTTGTCCAAACAAAGAAAGTCAATTGAAACTATTCATAGCTTTAATAATCTCAAAAATCCAAAACTGATTCTTATGCCAAACCCTGTCTTAAGCAATATGTAGGTGAAGGTTTCTCAGTCATTTAGGTGGAGTGGTCTATATAGGGAAGAACCTCTGAAGTTGATGCAGGAATATGAAAGGATGGCGAGAAAGGAGGAGGCAAGCATTTACATCCTAACAACTCTCTGCCTACTCCCATCCCCCCATTGTCCACCTAATGAGCTATTCACATAAGGTGAGGAATGAATTCACCCTGGAAGACATATATGGGGTGGTCTGACCAACTTTTTCCTTAGACTAAAGAAGCTGCTTGGATGAGCAGCAAAACATTTCTAAGACCAAAAAAAGAAGTCCAGTTGCCATGACTAAACTTCCAGACTTGTCTCAAGCAATTCATTGTAAACTAATAAGAGAGTCATTGAGTAAAAGGGACTTTGAAAGCTCTTTTGAGAATGGAGAAGAGTTAATCAAAACGTAGGAAATCAAACTGTATTACTTAGAAAAACAAAGTGGCTCTCAAATGTGGGCTGTTTTTACTTTTCTACCAAATTGGAAGCAGAATGTATTTTTGGATGGCTCATTTGGAATAGCCCAAAAATGTTATGGTTGTGATAAAATATTTATGATGGGATTTTAAAAAATGTATGTTTAAGAATAATACAGGAAATGAGTGAGCATGCCTTCAAGATGCTTCACATTTTCTTTGTTCAGGAAGTGTCATACGGGGAATTGTAGATAATTTGTTTATTGGCTGATGATGCTCTTTCAGTATCTCATTTTACCCTGTAGTAAAAATTCAGAGTTAAAGCCAAAAATGCTAGCAGTGGAATGAAAGAGAAGATTTTGTTTTAACTAATGGCAGGGAGATTTAAATAGCACACCTCAGCAGAAAAGAATGGGGAAAGCTACAGTACACTGACTTCATGGATACCCCATTTATCAGCAATTACTGACTCCATTAAAGGCAGAGTTTACAGCAGGCAGAGGAGAAGAGTCTAAAATATGTCCCAATAGATGGAGGGAGAGTGTCAGTGATGCCGTATTTCAAAGGCATCTGCAGCTTTGTTATCGTTGTACATGGAGTCAGAAAGACAGAGGCGGTGGAGGGGGGTAGAAATGGACTAAGGGCCAGAAAATGATTTACTTGACCTGCATAGGCAGAACTGAGAGGGAAAACCTCATTAATTCCCTAGGTCATTCTGGAAGACATTAATTTGGTTTAGACGCAGGACGTTGGGAGATTTTCCAGACATATACTAGGAATTATGAAATCTCTATAGCTGCAGGAAAATATGTCCAAATCACTTTCAGCATAAATCATGCTGACTTTGTGAAGAAGGATAATTTGCTTAATCAGGGGAGTTGCAGAACTTCTCTACTTATTAGACAGAAAATGTAACAATATTTTATATTATTACGAGGCTGGCTAGACAGAAAATATAACAATATTTTATATAATTACAAGGCTGGGTTTTGCCCTTTATGTGCTTTTCGCCTCTGCCATTTTGCTAGCCATGAGCTAGAAAATCTCAACAATTGCATATTTTTGAACAGTGCTGTGTATTTTAAAACAAAGAGGCACACAAGGATCTTTCCCTGCAGTAATGCAAATATTCACCTTTATTTCTCTATCTCTTTAATTTTTAGATAACAATAGATAAGAAAAACTCTCCCACCAACATTCATTAATCAGAGTTCATCCAGTTCATATGTATGACTTTTGAGTTGACCATAAATATTTTGGCAGTTGTATTTGCTGTGAATAATCCACACTGGCTCTGTCACACATGCAAGTTTTCAATAAAATCAAGGTTGCAAGTTAGCCATCTGGATTCATCTTGTTTCTATGATGTAAAGTTTATACAATATTGTTCCATAATTTAAAAATAGAAAGTCTGAAATATCTACAATATTTCAAATTGAATATCAGTTCAATTTGAATTCTATCCTGCCCCAAAATAAGACAGCTATAACCACAAATTCAATCATTTAATGATTTCCAGTGTCAGTAGTTACTATGTACTTTTATGACTTGTATAAAATAATTATAAAAATATGCATGATCTATAATTATAAAAATATGCATGATCTATAATTAGAAACTTGTATAAAAATGTGTTTGTAGAACCATTTTGAGTCATTTTTAATCTTACCAATCCTGATTGGCTCAGAGGTTCATAAATTTGCAAATTTTATTGTAACAGACCTCTTGAGAAATGTTAGGCTGAAAAATGGTAGCTAATATTACATCAATCTTTGAATATTTAACTTAAGTGAAATCCAAATCTGGGTCTTTCTGGAACTTACTTGTTCCTTTAGCAAAAATAATCTATAGTAGTAACACCAGTTGTTCATGCAAACAAAAATAGTTTGAGTCATGAGAAATTTGGGGTCCTATTTTCTCTTTATTATTACAATCATTTTTTTAATTGATCATGGTCTTATATATTTACAGAAAAGAAACAATTAATATAAACTACCTTTTTAAATAGAAGGGTGTCATATACCTATGTCTTGAGAATATTTACATCAGAAAACACTATATTTTTTGTTTTGTTTCTTAAAGTACTCTAACATGTTTACAGAAGGGTTATCTGTTTCTCCAAAAGAACATGCATTAGTACTTTTTACTCATTCAGCACTGAACACTCCCTATCAACAACAGTCTTCCAAAAGGGGAGAAAGTAGCAAATTAATCTTAAAAAGAGACAATTTTAGGGAGTTGCTCTACAAGTTGGAGTTCATTAGAAGGCCATAAAGCATAGCTGTCTAACAAGCTATGTTCCCCAGATACCATTCCAGTAAGCAATATTGTCTGTTCAAATGGATCATCACCTAGACCTCACCAAAGGAACTACTGCATTTGTTTTTAATAAATATATGTATATATATGCATACATACATATGTACACATATAGAGAAACTAGTAGAGAAATTATTCAACAGACATTTTATTATATAGTCAAACTTTAATTTATATAGTGAAAAAATGTTTCTAATAAGCAGATCTAATTTAGTCAAGAAAGTGTTATTATTTCCTTTTGTAATCATGTGATAAGGAGAGAGCAAATATTCCTGCTGATTTTTCATCCCTCATTTAATAGGATTGCTATTACCTGAACTTTTGAAAAAAAAGATATTGAAGAATTGTGTAACACAGTGAATCATGTGAAGGAGAATGTGCACAACTTATCTATTGATATTGCCCATCCATCTCCCCAAGATCCAGGATAGAAAAGGCAGAGGATGAAGAGTAGAGTAGGGAAAACTATATTAGGCTAAAAATGACAATCCATCTTTTCTGTTAGTTTCCTAAGGCCTTTAGTTCCTTGGGCCCACTTAGGAAAGCACTTCCAATTATTCTCTCAGGATGATCAGATCTGTTGCAATTTTTTTTCATGACAAAGGCCATTTCCTGTCCAGCCTTCTCTAACCTGTTGCCTGGAACTACAACTTACAGCAGTTTCAAAGAGGCCCAATACTGCTGAACTGCAGTGGAAGGATGGAAAAATTTGGGGGAACTGAGGGATTCTGGAAGTAGCTCTGAAGGAGAACAATCTACCAGAATCTTCCACAGATGTGATAGTACCTTACAATAGTATAAAAGGTGGCAAAGGTGGGCAGGGCTCTGTGACTTCTTTTTTGGGCTGGGATTTACCTTCTGTCTTTGCTTATTTCTCTCTAGTTCCACTTAAACAAACATTTGAAATCCTTCCCCCATAAATTCACGAAGCTCTTGTTTTTCATGTTAGGGACATCAAGAAGCATCATCTCATGACTGTCTAGTGCATTCCAATAATCCAGCAGGCATAAATTTGGGATTGTATGAACTTATTTTAATCTTTCATGGAAAAGGTAGATCCAGATATATTTTAAAATACTTACATTTCTATCTCTTACCAAGAATTCTCTGTTTTTGTCCTTGACAGGAGGCTAGAATTACTAAAAGAGTACACTGAGATTAGAACCAAGATATTGGGAGTGGAGAACAGTTGCCTTTGTTGCCGAATGAGGGGAATATTGGAGATGCCTTCATATTAGGAAGTGTTTAAGTTCCCCGTGGCATAAATTTGCCACCAATATAAGATAACACAGGATGCCCCAGTGTTTCTGGCTGACACTGAGGTGTTAAACAGAAGCAATGCTTGCTAAATCTCTTTAAAATACATGGAAGTACTTAGCCATAAGAAACAACTGCTGAGGGTGAAACACATGGGAGTTTCAACTTCTTCATTTCAGTGATGTAGTTAGGACCATTATTAGTTCCACGTGTGAGTAGTGTTCTGATACAAACTTTATCCCTATTTAAAATAACATCAGCTAATTAAGAAGTGTGCAGGTCTTTAAAAAATTTACCCTGCCATTTAGAATTTGTAATAGTTTATGATTAAAAGTTAACTAATTCCCTGGAAGACATCCAGATGAATGCAAGTTTAACCCATTTGAATTAAGCAAAGGACACATGATTGTCTAATAAATAGAAGTTAAGGAATGTAAATACATCAAGCCCCTTTAATATTGTCTATAAATGGATTCAGATGATGACTATAATAATACTGAATGTTTCTGTTCTATGTATGAATTTTTCTTCAGATTGTGAAACATATAAGGGATGTGAATTATGGTATATCACGACTGAGTTGGAAAAACAGAACTAAACCATTAAAAGGGGGAAAGGGTATTTTGGACAGAAACAGCACTTGAAACACAAACTGCATAAGTTATCAGGCTGTTGCTTTGACTCCACAACCATCAATCTTTATTTTTCCCAGTAACCCAATTGCTGTTAGAACAAATTCCTTTCTTAACCATACCAGCAAAAATAAACAACACCAAGATTATGAAGACTGGAAAGAATTCATTTGTTAATAGAGCCAATTAAAACCCTACTCACAAGGCATCAACATTTCTCCCCTGAAGTTTGACTAGGTTCTTTTTTTGAGGCAAGATAGACCTGGTGCCTGTATTAATATCCCCCGCTAAGACCAAGATACAAATTGGTGATCTGAAGAAATTGTTGAATTTTCAGCCTCTATGAATTAAGTTGGGGAGTCTACAGTAAAACAGATGCTCTAAGACCACTGGAGGAAATGGTGTGCTATTATCACAAGTTGTATGCTGAGATTTGGGAGCTTGTCAACCATTTTCAATATAATTATCTTGTAGAATTCCAGGAGCTTCAAAAATAGAGAGAAAGTAAAAGCTAGAAGCTTCATATGGCCTATACACTACCCTTCCTTATTTTAAATGCATAGGGAATTCTTCCAAATACTAACCTCAATCTGTGAGTGATACCAAATTTTGGTTATATTCTACCTATATCTTCAGAAAGGAGTGGAGTAAAATCCAGATAACTAAATAACGGATTCAATTTTCAAACTATTTGGCCGCATGGGTTCCTATATCTGCCAAGGAGATCTGTTAGTTTTGGAAAATATCATCTTATTCCTTCACTAAATTGGCTGTAAGCATAATTCCAGCAGTCTCTATGACTGTAAAAATAATTTTAGCCTTCTTTTTTCTCAGATGTCTCTCTGAAAGGATGATAATGTTGTGATTTATGTCATTCTTGTGGTCTGATGATATAATGTGATGGAATCAAAACGTTCATTGCTTATTGGCAAAGAGATTTTCATAATTCATCTCAAATTGGTTGACCTGAGTTCAAACATTTAAATTTAATCACTGTTTTCTGCAAGCATCTGGATTCATTATTAAGTAGCAGTGCATCCAATGAATTAGTCAATACTGCAGAGATATTTACAGTATGATGGATAGTCTCACTCCTCTCTGACTGGGGCTGTTTGGGCATATCCATTATTAAATAAGTTTGCCATTATTGAATGGTCTTTAAGATTCCTGAACTATTCTTCTCATAAAAATATTGTGTAAAATGAAGTGTGTTGGCATGGCAAGCTGGACCATGAAAGTTAATTTCCTTTGCCTTGCTTTTACCTGATTACTAGAAACTTGTTTTCAAATCTACTCCTTCAGGGTGGAGAATGTGAACAGGACATCCATGACAATTTACCTGCAATAAGATCCAGTGTGACATTTTGCTCAGATCTGCAAGTTCCTAGGATTCTTCGGTACCTTCATGTTTCTGAGTCCTGGATTACAGATATGGCAGTACTCTGGTTCTCTGGAAAGCTACTCAGCTCCTTATCTGCTGTTCCCACTCTTGCAACTAGGTAGGAGAAGTAACACGTGGGTCCAGCAGCAGAATAAGAAGTAGAGACCAGATGGGAGAAAAAATTATGCTGAACAGGAGGACAGGATCTGCAGATTCAATTCCATCACATTCCTGATGACTTCACTGAGAATTCATCCTCAAATCCCACTTACTACAGCAGGAAAACACCTTGCTAATACTTTTTAAAGGATATAGCTCCTTGATGTTACCTTTTTCTCATATCAGTCCATTGCAGGACTGATGCTGAAGACCGAGGAAGACGGAAACAGAAGATTCTCTATGGCGACCCCTGACGGGAGCAGCCAAAAGAAGAAGAGAGATAATATTCAGAAGACATTCAGAGATACCTCTCTAATTCATTGAAACAGTAGGCTGAAGTACAACATAATCATGCTTGTAAGATTCTGTTACTATAGATAATCTCAATAAAAGTAATTTCATCTATTTTTACTTTTTGATCTATTGTTCCATGTATCTTTGGTTATTTGTCCTTTCCTTTGAGTTGCGTGCTCATGCACAGGTGGCATTCCATTTTTAGAACCCTCTGTGAGTTCAACTTTCAAAATTATTTGCATAATTAATTTTCATATTTTTTCTTTTAATCAAAATATTTTACACTATTTTTGCTTCTGTTAAGAATTATCAAGTATCATAATTTAATTACAGTGATACAGAAACAAAAGCAAAATTTCCCTCTAGTTAATCTCAATTCATGGTGACCATGTTATTTGTTTGGCAACAGTATAGAAGTAGTTTCCCATTGCCGTTCCCATTTCTGGGATTTATTTTTTTAATTTCTGATCTAGGCATCAGGATTTCTTCATGGTCTCCCATCCAAGTTCTGATCTGTCTGATCTTGCTTAGCATTTTCAAGATCAGCCACATTTGATTTAAATTCCTTTATATTTAACATATACAAAATAGAAATTGTCATTTGGTTCATCTCCATAAAAACTAGAAATTTAAAGGCCATATTGTTTGGACTTATTCCCTGCTTTGAAAAAACAATAGCCCAATCTGGATTGATCCCTTCAACCCATAGAGTGGGTAAAAATTTTTGTCCCCTAATCCTTGAAGTAAATGGAACACACACATGCAGACAAGGATTTAAAAAAATGGGCTTCAAATGCAGTGAGATTAATTTTTTTATGTAAATTCCATGTAAAATATTAGGCTCCATCCATTACAGGAGCAGTGGTCCTGATCTGGACTGGGCCACTACTGTTTTTAAATAAACAAAATGAAATGGAGGGGACCAAGACTTGGCCCCAGATCAGTCCTCTCTCATCCAGATAAATTAAAATATAAATAATATTTGACAGTAGAAAGACTGCAGAATATCTTTTTGCTCATTCTTCATAAAATCGCAACAGTTTTTGGCACCACTGGCCATGCTGTACTGTTGGTCCAGCACAGTACTCTGGGTGTATGAAAATATGATGCTAAAACAGTTTCACTCCGAACTGCAGAGTCAGTTTGATTTTGAGTCTTTCCCTTCTTTTGTTTTGTGCTGTTATTTTGTTGTGTATTTTTATCTCAAACAAATAAGGCTATTTAGTCCTGATGCAACCATCTTTCAGAGCCTCTTCCTTTTGAAAAGAAAGAAAAAGAATTATTGGAAAAATGGATGCTGGAAAACATTTTTTTCCCCCAGATGGTGTGCTAAAACTAAAGAAATGAAAGCAGTGATATAGTAACCAAAGTCTGTTTTCAAGCCTCATTTATCCCTTTTTTTTATCTGGTCTTTCCTGAATTTATCCCTTACAAGTGTCACTCTAGCTCTTTATCTATAGACCTCAGTATGTTTTAGGCTGTTAAGAGATAAGCCCCTTCACCCGTTTAGATACAGGACCAACTCCCCCCGCCAACTATCACTCCTTGTGTAGCTCTCCAACATTATTAGGTTGTTTGTGTTGACAAGAGCAAAGGTTCACGCTGTTAAAATGGAGACCTGGAATGTTCACAACTTCTCCTGTCAAGGAGGATTGTCTTCGCCTGTTCTTGTTTGCCTATCAAGGCCGCACACAGCGAGAGCGACAGACAGCCCTGCACCCCCAACGTGCAGGCTTTAGCAGTTGCTAAAGGGACAGCTGCTCTTCAGGAGAAAGATAAATGCCCTTGACTAATTTGGTAAAACTGCCTGTTTTGACCTGTCTCATTAGGTGGCTCAAGCCTGTGGCTGAACAACACGTAGGTGGTGGACCACTTGGTTGACCCAGACTAGCTGACGCTGTAGCAGCAGAATGAAGCCCCTTTTACAGTTGCAGATGCAGGCGATAGCAGCAATTTATTAATATCATCTGCTTGTTTGAAGAGTGATGCAAGGTACTTGCACGATCCCAAACACAGGACATTGCACCATGCTTTTAAACAGCATCTCTAAATATTGTCCTCCTCCCTCCATCTAGCAAATGAAGATGGTTTCACTTTGTACATTTATTCTGGTCACTGAAATGTCTGAACAGTGAAATGTAGATGTCTGACTTGTGGCAATGTATTCTTTTTTAAAAGGTGATATACAATGTCATGTCTATTAAAATGTCACTTACTTTTAGCATTAACAGAGAGACAGCTATCTTAGTGTTAACTATACTAGTGATAAAATAAATGGTTAACATACCAAAACAAAAGATACATGAGGAGGTTTTGAGAAAAAGTAAGAACGTTTGATTCAACATGGGTAAACAAAGTGAACATAACCAATGACTCAGTCTAGATCTTTAGAAGTTGGGCTGGGAAGGCAGAACTAAAAAGGATCACTTTCTGAAAACCATCATTGAGTAGTGGGAAAGTTACTCAGAGGTCACATTCCCTGCTTCCCACAAAAAAAAGTTATCTTTTTATTTATTTTTCTGCAATTATAAGCTGCTCCATTCACAAACAGCTCAAAGTGGTATGCATCGCAACTTTTGCAAGTCAAGATAAAAACACACAAATTCCACAAAATCAACATCATTATGGAAATGCAGAATCTGGCCTGATCTGACCGTAGTCAAAAGGGAGCGATTCTGCCTCTTCTTGCTCAAAGGATGTTGCTGAAATTGGCAGAGCTAAAGGCAGACATGCTTTGGCTTCTGCAACTGGTCAGTGAAGTAAGTGCCACTGGACCATGTGGCTTTGAAGAGTTTCTTGTAGAAGTGTTATTGCTGATTATAAGGAGCCACAAATTGGCACCCTTCTTGGAGTGAGAATACATTGGGAATTGGGAGATAGCATATGCACAAAATGGCTGCAGTGAAATGCTTGCTTACTTATTTATTTAGTATATTCATTTGGCTGCCCCTCTACCAAAGGCATTCTGGGTGGCAAATAGGTAAAAGGAAAACAAAATCACAATCCATAGCACAAAAAAGTAGCAAATCGAGGCTCCTAAGAAATCTCACCTACAAAAGACATGCCTGCTCCCACATCAGAGTTCGAATAATACACTGGCTCCATTGCGTGGGGGAATAGCCAAGCCTTCGTGTTCGTCTGGAAGGCTAGCAGGGTCATCTATGTTGCAGAGGGGAGGCTGATTAGCAAGAATGATGCAGTGACTGAGAAGGCACAAAATGGCTTTCATGGTGACTCCGGCCAGTCATGCAAAAGGCTATTTAACAGAGGTCACACTGGTGCCCAGGATGCTCTTTATGGTGGGGCTCACATATGGCTCAGAGATGATGCCATTGGATGGTGCTCTGGTTTGCAACAACTTATTTGTGTGTGCAACATCAATATTAAAGGAATCTTTTTAGAAAGTCATATGATGCAGAAAGCTCAAGGGGCACTAAGAAAGGAATCTAGAGACACCATCTCGCTTGCACTTGTAATAGGTTATCTGAAGACCTTCCAACTGAAAAGCAGAATATAATTATTGGGAACAAAGAAGTACGTAAGCCCAAATATTCCATTAGCAGTTTAGAGAGAAATTACAGTTTAGAGAGATTTAAATAGTCTATTGGTAGAACATAGACAATATATTATCCAAATGATTATTCAACCTAGAAGTCCCAGCAAATTGTATGTGCCATAGTGGAATGAATGTGTTGCTAGAATACTGCTTAAACTGTTTCATCTACTTTAACCCGTGAAAACATTAAGCAAATGGCTAATAAATATAGAAAAATACTTATTATAAATTAATTACATAAATAAATAAATTATGATGGAAAATTGAAAATATATGACTACATTAGATAATGAAAATATTTTTCAGAAGATATTGTAGATAGCTATCCAGATTTATGAAATCAGCTCTGCCTTTCCCATTTGGTACTTGCCCGTGACAGCAAATTTCCTAAAAATAGCAAATTTCATACCTAATAAATGTATCAATAGACCAGAAACCAACAATCTGCAATAGGAGAAAATTGTTGAATGAAAAGACATATTAATGTCTTTAATTAATATAAGTAATGAAAGATTAATTTTGAGTTTAAATGAGGCAACATGAGAAAACTTTGCACACTTTTTCTTCAAAGTACAACAACACTGAATGCTACTTATACTATCAGCTAAGGCAAATGAAAAGATTCTTGATTAGACAAAACCTCCAAGGTTTCTTTATATTTTCTATATAAAGCAAAGACAGCTTTTCTCAGATTATGAAACTTTTGTAAGAGCATTTATATATCCATTCCTGAATTTGGAGAAAGGTCTTTGATGAATTGTGCTTTAACACTGACTTATGATCAGTACTGGGTGTTCTGATGGAAGTCTTAGAGTGGTGAATAACTACTTTCCTCTGTCAGGTAAACTGATAAAACTTTATGCTCGGGAAGTTTCAAGGCATATTGGAAATTCCCACCTTTAAAACTTTTGTAGGACCCAACGTAACATAGATATACAGTACACACAAAATGTATTTTAAGCTCAGTGAAATATTTCTGTGAGGTTCTTAAGGCTCTACTCAAATTGGAGAATAAAGTCTGTTACGTATCATCATTTTCACTCTCCAAACTTTCAGAAATATTTAACAAGGCAGCCCCCTAAAATGCTGCAAACCCCATGTGAGCCAATCAGTGCTTCCCCAATTGACCAGTGGAAAAGCATAAAAATGGCACCCTCACACCATGCTGTGGTTGCTGTCTAAAACTTACTAGTCATTATAAAAGGGAGAAGCCATCACAGCCCCAATCATGTGCTCACATTTAAAAGAATGTTGAAATGGGAAGGCTTTGGCATGATGGCATGGCAACTGAACTTCTTCGGGAAGGATGTCGGTCTCCAACTTCCATAGAGCTCTAGTGTTTCAGCTGTAAAATAGGACTTAAAAGTTTTGGTCGCACTGCAGTTAGGCTGGAAAGAAATTAGTTTAGATGTTGAACAGGGACAATGCTGTTGGATTATAGATCTGATCCTAAAGTGGTGCAAAGCTATGTGTGGAAGTGCCTGTATTTCACGCTTAACACCAAGAGAGGGGTATCTACTTTGAATCCCAGCTTTCTTTTCTGCTTATTGTACACTTGTCTCGGAGACTGATTTTTGCTAAGATGAGAATTGATTGTGACAGCTTTGGCAGCTTATAGCCATATCCTTGGCTTCATTATGAGTCATAAAGATCACATATTTTCTCCTGGCAACTGCCTACGTTACACATAATTTTTCCCTCATCTTAAATGACACAAGGAGTGAAAAGCAAAGCCTGCCTCCAGCATCCATGTTTTGGCGGATGGTTATCTGAAGGGGAGCTATTCAATTACAGTATGAATAGGAATCCTATTCATGTTGGGAACTTAATTGCATGGAAAACTACATATGTGAAACTGCTCATATGTGGATTTGCTCCATGCACTGATGTTTAAAAGTGCAAGAAATAGCAGATCCAAAACTGAGGGCAACCATGTAGTCCAATTGCCCACTCATTATATGAGCATCTATTTGTGTAAAACAGGTTCCAAGAATTGGAACAAATTGAAGAACCATTTGGAAAGTGTTGTTTGGAGAACATAAACACTTTAGAAATTTGAGATAATGATGTAAAAAGGTAAAGGTTATCCTCCCAGTGGTGACCAACTCTAGGGTGCAATGCTCATCTCCAATTCCAAGCCAAAGAGCCAGCGTTCATCCAAGGATGTTTCTGTAGTCATGTGGCCAGCACGAGTAGATACCAAAGGTGTATGGACACTGTTACCTTTCCCGAAAAAGCAGGTGGTACCTATTTATCTACTTGCATTTGCATGCTTTTGAACTGCTAGGTTGGCATGAGCTGAGGCAAACAACAGGAACTTGCTCTGTTGCACGGCAGCACTGGGTCTCGAACTTGGGCCGCTGACCTTCCAGCCATCAAGCCAAGCATCTGAACCACTTGCACCACCGCACCTCATGCATAATGATGCATGGATACTGTTTATCTATTCCATAACCTGGGGATAGGCTTTGGATTGCATTTATTCTTATTTAATATTACTTATTAAAATAATCTTTTTAAAAATATCAGGTGAGATAGAGAGTTTGGTAAGTTTCAAAGGAGATATTCAGTGAGACAACTGTCACCTATGAACTTCACACTAGCTACTCCTGCTATAAGTGCTATACTTGTGCATATTGATGTAGCCAAGACTTAAGAATCGTCAAAGACAAAATATGAAGTTTATATTTCATGGTAATTTTCTACACCTCAGCATCCTCCAGATGTGTCTGGACCATAATTCCCATGGATGATGAAGAGGAGGGCATCAGGTGGGGAAATTTGATCTAGAGTCACTGGTTGTCCTGCAACATGGTTCTTTAAAAAAATTAAGGAAAGCCATCCTGACCATGAGTTTTATTCAAGTTTTCTGAGATTTCCAAAAGAAAATTCTCGCCATAATCCAAAACTCTGTAAACTCTTATAAGTGATATTCCAGAGACCCAGTTACTACTGAGTAAATAAATATAAAGTAGATACAATAAATATTTTCTTTTTTCTAAAATCAGATCTGCAGATCCCTTGAAGCTCTGCTTTCTATAATTACAGGATATGTTATTTTTTTTATAGCTAGTCCTGATGGCTATTAAGTGACTGCATGCTCAGTACTACATCCCCTTTCTGGTCTGCTACTATTTATAATGGAAACCAGATGTTTCTCTCAAGTTAATAATCAATACAGCACTCATCCTGAGTCAAGTAGGGCTAAACATTTGCTTAGAGAAGGCATGTAAAAATGGTGATAAGCAGAGGCTGTTCGCAGGGTGTTTTCTGTGATGCTACTCAGGAGATAAAACATTCAAATTCCACAGAGCAAATGGGAGTGGTGGAGAGAGGGATAGATTTAAATCTTGAAATGAGTCAGACACAACCAAATTAAATGTTCCTCCGAGTTCTGTCCACATCGCAT
This sequence comes from Acrochordus granulatus, assembly GCA_032468055.1. Lineage (NCBI taxonomy): Eukaryota > Metazoa > Chordata > Lepidosauria > Squamata > Acrochordidae > Acrochordus > Acrochordus granulatus. The sequence continues at coordinate 19,886 of JANHZU010003238.1, forward strand.
CCCAGTTTCTTTGTCTCTGTTGAGTCTTATAGTTTTACCACTTTACGAAGGAAAAGACTGCCATTTCTTTCCAGGATCAAGCGGCAACGTGTTGTTCCTTCTGCTGAGACAATGAAGCGATTCAGCTCTGTTGTTCAAAGTACCAGTTATGGACTATGCCTTCTTTGTAAGCCAAGGCATTTCTCTACATTTAAAAAGCTCGATTTGATTGCTCTTTGTGTGGAAATTGAGGCTAAACAGGTTGCTCTAATGAATCTGTCAGCTTTGTATTAGGAATTGTGCTAGGAAATGAGAAATTTGTTGAGCAGATTACTGTATGGAAATATGCTTTATACAAGGCTATCCTTGAGCATGGCTCAGAACCACAACTGGTTCTTCCAATTGACATAAAATGCCTGTGTTAGAAACAATTGAGGATGTTCCTGGTGTTACTGTAGGAATGTACGTCCCTAAACAGCTCAGGATCAGATTATCTGAGAAACTGACTTATCCCATACAGACTTCCTCTCTTCTTATTTCTGCAGAACATTTCACTGGTCAAATAATGTTTCATAGAAATGGTGTTGAGGAAGATATTTTCTATTATAATTGTATTTCATAGAATAACCTTTCTACTGAAGTCTGGTTTGCTTTCAGTATGGAGGATTTCTCTTTTCTTTTGCCTAGGCATTTTTCAGACTCTCAGCATAGTCAATTTCACAAGTGGTTTCAAATAATCATCTATTGCTGTTTAACTGATGCATTTTATCACATTTAGTATGATTTTGCTGTTAAAAATTGGACTTTTCTGTGATGATGGAACACAATGGAAAATTTCCTTTAGCTAACTACCTTTTCTTACCTGGTTGAAACCCTTTTTACCTTGAGTGATAAGAAAAAGAATGTGAAATAATGGCACCCTATACAGGTAATCCTTGACTTACAACCAGTGGTGGAATGTAATCAGTGTAATAAAATTTATAATGGGAAATGGCTGTTGTTATCCATTTCCACTATCACCCAAAAACTGTGGTTGATATCCCATTTTCTCCATAAGGCAATTAGGTAATGCAAATATGCCCTCTATCATAGGTGTGCTGAAAATGCCAGGAAGCATATATTTATACTCTTCCCGTACTCATGTTTCAGTGATCCAAAAATCAGAAAGATCAGACACTGCTTTTAAATATATCAGTACCTTGAATTGCACCTGGGATTAAACTGGTAGCCAATGCATCTCGTGGCATAAAAGTGTTACATGGGCCCCTAGAACCATCTGCAGAGCAGCATTCTGCACCAGCTGCAGCCTCTGGCTGCTTTTCAGGGATAGCCCCAAATAGAGCATGTTGCAGTAGTCCAACAAAGAGATGACAAGAACATGAGTGACTGAGCGTAAGGACTCCTGGTCCAGGAAAGGAGTGGAGAAAGGACCGAGTCCTGTGGCACACCACAAAATAGCAGCCATGGGCTGGACCTCTCTCTCTCTATTAACACCAACTGGGACTGGCCTTGGAGAATGGAACCAAACCAGCGCAAAACTGTACCATCCAGCCCCAGCCCCTGCAGCCGACCCAAAAGGATGCCATGGTCGATGGTATCAAAAGCCACCAAGAAGTTGCCAAGGAGAGCCAGAATGGATGCACTACCCCCATCCCACTCTTGCCAGATATCATCGACAAGTGCTGTCTCCGTTTCATAAATGGGCCTGAACACAGGCTGAAAAGGGTCCAGATAAATCCACTTCCTCCAGGATCCTCTATAGCTGCTGTGCAACCACATTCTCAACCACCTTCCCTAAAACAAGTAGGTGGGAGACTGGACAATAATTTTCCAGACAGATGGAGTCCGATGTTGTTTTTTCAAGCAGGGCCTCTTTAAAAGGTCCCAGAAATACTGCTCACACAGCAAAAGTTTATCACTGCATGGACCCACCTGGTGATTTTCATCAACCAGGAGGAACACAGATCTAACTGGCAAGTGGTCACACTGACAGCATCAGGAACCTTGTCCATTTTATCAGGGGCAACAGGATAAAATTGTTCCCAGATAACTGGGCAAGACTCCTCCCTAGGCATCTCAAGTGGACCTGTATCATGCATGGCATCCAACTGTAACTGAATTTGAGGGTATTCAGCAAATTCCTCTGCATGACCCTGTAGATGATCTCCTGAATCCCCCCTTCCGAGAAGGAAGACTCTAAACAGGGCTGAAGGACGACACTCTGAAGATGCAATAAGGGCAGAGAAATAATTACATTTCACCATCCTTATCACCACAAGGTAGGCCTTGATAGTGGGTCTAACTTTTGCTCGGTTGGATTCATCCTTCGTCTTCCGCCAGCATCCCTTTAGCCTCTTAAGCGCCCACAACTCTTCCATGAACCACAGGAATGTCAAGTGTGATGGGTAGAGAGAGTCCGCACAGGCATGATCTTATCCAAAGCCTTGGCCACCCTTTCATTTCAGAATGTAACCAGGGCTTTGGCAGGACAGTGCAGCAATACCCCTGGGACATCCCCCAACTCTCTCTGAAACCCTTCCAGGTCCCTCAGTTGCCAAGAGTGGACCACTGTAATAGGTCCAACCTCCCTACAGAAGGGGATGGCAGAAGAGAATCTCAAAGATACCAGGGCATGTTCCAACCATGACAAGGGGACACTGAAAGTTTGTCCACCAGGTCATGTTGCCATTGCTCTGAAAATCATATCCAGAGTGCGATCACTGTCTCAAGTAGGGCCTGAAATAATTTGGGATAGGGCCATGGCCACTACGGAGGCCAGGAATTCCTGAGCTAATCCCGAGGACAAACCCAGGGACAGCAAATTGAAATCCCCCAGAACATCAGCTTGGAGAAGTCCACTGTCAACTCTGAGATGGCCTCAACCAGCTCTGGCAGGGAGGATGTTATGCAGTAGGGAGGCTGGTACAGTAACAACAATCTCAATTGATCCCATGAGCCAAGCTTGAAGAACAGGGTCTCAAAACCAGACACTTGTGGGGCAAAGCCCCTGGCAGCTAAAAGAGATTCTTGGATGACTACTGCCACCCCACCTCCCCTACCTTGGGGTCTCAGCTGGTGCCAAACCTTAAAACCGGCTGGACACATCTCTGAGAAGACAACCTGCCCCCCTCAGGAGCCAGCCAGATCTCAGTAATGCACACCAGGTCAGCCTGCTATTCCTTGATGATGTCACGAATGAGAGCTTTATTATTGACTGACCTGACATTCATCAGCAGTAGCCGGACCACAGGGCCTCCAAGAGTATGCTGACCAGGGACTGTGCATGAGCACAGTGGGCTAGAACATGTGACCAATACTAAACATTGGGTGTGTTTTCCCCTGCAACGGCCTGCCTTCTGGCTCCATAGCACCCCTTACCATCTTACCATTACTGAATATGTTCTCCTGCCCAGTAATCCCTGGGGTGATGTTCCCCCTCCCATCCCAGCATCTCTCCTTTCCAAGCTATAGACAATGCTATCCCTATCATTCACACCCAATCATACTCACAGCCAACCTAGAGGAAGGGATGAAGACAGAAGCCCCCCAGCACTATAGCATGCACCCCACAGGGCTCCCGCCTCCAATCTCCCTCACACATACAATGCCCACCCCTCCATACTAAGCCCTCTCTGCTAGCTAGAGGGAGGGCAAACTCACAAGTCCCTTCATCCAGCTCTCACCTTGGGTGAGGGGCTCCACACAACTAACACACATACTCAGGCTGGTCCCAGCTCTCACCCTGGAACCCCTAGCCAAATAGGGCCTATATTCCTCCCAACATGGCCATCCACTGTCTCCTCTGTCATTCCAGTGGCCACGATACCCCACAAAATCCATAAAGCAATGTCAAGCTTCCTGTTGTGATCCACAGCACCTGAAGATCTTCTCTGGCTGTCTTTGCTGCTCTAAGCCCCTCCATCACTGGGCAGTCCCTCTGTCAAATTCCAGGGAGTCTCTGGGGCAGTTCCTGGGGGCCACGAGTCCCATCCTGTGGTGAACATTGCCACCGCCAAAGAACAACTCCAGTCCCTCCAGGACCCAACCTCCAGATAGCCAATTCAAAGCAACTCCCAGACAAATTCTCCTTCATTCTAATGAATTAATGGAAGAAAAAAATATTTTTTCAAGGTCGAGAAGGAATTAATCATGATTCATCTCCTCTCATTGTTAATTCTCACAACAGCATACCGGGATGGATTAGCCTGCAAGATATTGATCTCATTTCACAGTTGAGTTAATCTGAATTAATTACCTTCTCCTGATTCACAGTACTGCTTCTTCTTTAAGAAGTGAAGATTATTTTAAGCAGTGAGGTCTGTATGTCTGTACTACATACAGGCAGCTATTCCATTTTGCAAATTGTTTTGCTAATAAAAATATGTGCAGTATTTAAAATTAGCTCCTGAATTATTTATCCTTGCCCAGAAATGTTCATTGTAAGCAAACAACAACAAATTTATGTCTCTGCCTACTCTCTGTCCTCAGAAGGACTCTCAAAGCAGCTCATCATTTAACATAGTTTACAGTTAAATAAAGTAAGATTATAACAACAGAACTAAAAGTCCATAATAGACACCTCTGAGCTTTAAAAGAATTGGCTGTAAGCCTAGCCATTATCTCTGCCAAATTCTCAGACTTCAGCTTTGGAGAACATCCAAACAGGCCCTTGAGTAAAATATTAAGTACCAAAGAAGATCATATTCCCAAGTTTGATTTCTTCTTTCCAATATATTTTATATTTTCAAAATCCATCTCTTTATGAAGCCTGGAGACTCCAAGTTGTAAGCCTTCAAGAAGAGCTGAGATGATATAGTGATTAAATTGCTGGACTGGGAACAAAGAAGTCATAGAGTTTATTGGTTAAGTTTGGGTTTGTCACTGTCTCTTGGCTCAACTAACCATGCAGGATTGTTGTAGTAAAGATGAAAGGTTACCCACTTAAGCCTTCTTGAAATTCTTAGTAGAAAGGTAGACTGAATTAATCTATATATACACAAGTAGCTAAATAGGTACCACTTTTGGTGGGAAAGGTAAACGCATCCGTGCACCTCAGCATATAATCATTCCAGGCACATGACCACAGAAGCATCTTCAGACATGCTGGCTCTTCAGCTAGGAAATGGAGACGAGCACCATCCCTTAGAGTTGGACACATCTGGCAGGGAAATACACACATACATATATACACACACACACACACACAAGGCATAATCTAAACAAATAAAACGTGTGTGTCCATGGGCATGATATGGGGGGGAGAGGGGGAGTGATGAAGTGTGTACTATCATACAAAAACTTCAACTTACATCTTGCATCATGACATCAGGGCATACCTGTCATCATTTACTCCAGACACTTATGATTGGAGAGAGAAATGTCACAATCCACTGGAAACATTTGAGAGTCCCTCACAAAGACATATTGGTGGCAAATAAATGTGCTGTATAAATAAATATAAATAAACATAAGCACAATAATGATTTGAAAACAGTGATTTGACCAGCTAGATTAATATTCAGCTAACAAGCTGCTGAACTAGTATTTCTGTACAATTCCAGCTATACTCCTTTCATCAACTTACAAGTCTTGGATCTAATAGCAAGTACTGTTTTAGATGAAATACACCTCCTGTCACTCCATTTGTTCCAATGTCCCCCTGTTTCCAACCTCCATTTTCCCTTCTCTCTTCCTCCAGTAGTCAGTCAGCTTTCTTACTTGAGTTCTCCTCAAGTATTGGAAATAGAATAATAATTTAAAATGAGAGAAATGCTCTCAGAAAGAGATGAGATACTTCAACTCCTTTTAAGGTCCAAGAAAGGATTTTAAAGAGGCCTTTACTCATTTAGTTATGACTTTATTTCGTATTTCTTTTTCCCCATCCTGTTAGGACAATGGAACTTTAAAAGGACAATATTAAGAATATAAAGTGAAATCATCAAGAACATTAAACACTATGGCAGTCACTGGTTCGAGATGGGCAGCTATACAAATTCAATAAATATATAAATAAGTAGCATAAGTACAACAAATGCCAAGCAAAATAAAAGTAACGTGCAGGCAACTTTAAACTTGGAGGGAATCCCCTACAAATAGACCTTCAATTCAGTATTTAAGAAATCGCAAATTTAGTTTTGAGAACAATACAAAATCCATGCTTCATAAATCACCACACAAAAATATTTTAGTCTGGCTAGAGATTCTTGTCTTTGGCAATCTCTCTTCAATGAAGTCTGCCAAACTTTTATGTTGATGCTAAATGTTTTTATTTGACTTGAAATTTAATGTAGTAATAATAAAGTCATTAATTTGCTGGAAGTTGAGATTGGCCTCCTCCCTGTTAGTTTATAATGGTGCTTAAAATGTACTTTTAAAAAGTTGTTATTAGGATTATAGAAAGATTCAGTTTGCTGTTTAATTTAAAGATGATGCAATCAAATTTTTGAGTCTCATCAGGTTTCAGAAACAAATCCAACATATGTAAAATCCATTTTTATTTCTTAAGTAATGGGCCATTTTTATAAAATACTCCACCATGCTAGGTCTGCTGGACTTACTTAAAAAGTTATCCATTTTAACCAATCTACATATCCACATATTAAATGAGCCTTGTTGAAATCTGTGAGAAGACTTACGGTGATGTTACTTTAGAATAAATATTAGTTGGCATGATTTCAGATCTAGCTTATAGTATTATGGCCTTTAACATCAGAAAACTGATAAGAATACCTTGGGGAGGCACTCTCTGAAACACCTGATAGCATTCTAGGAAGTGAAATGTTATATTTGGAGATGAATGGCCTATCATAAGGAAAAAATAGAATAGGATGCTTAACAGAGGAATATGAAGCAATGTAACAGACCAGGGGTGGAGGGGTAATAAACCTGGCTCCCAATGAATACAGCCAGCTGGATGTCTAAAAGCTTCATAAAATTTTATTGTACAATTCATAGATGACGAGTCCATCTGCAAAATATCAGAAGTGTTTATCACAATCTCCCAGAGAGTTCTGCATGTGTCCCCTTTGACACTATTTGTACAGCCCTTGCTTAAAGGCCTTTTGTTCAGTAGAGATACTATGATTATTTCAAGGTGCTATGGGTGGGTGCTCACACGTGTATGTATGCACTTGAGTTTTCAAATTGCTCCAGTCTTGTCTTCAAATTCCACTCCAGTTAAAAATGGATAGCATTTCAAAATATGTTTTTAAGCTCTTTTAAAGTCAATAGATAGCATGAGTTCTTATAGCAATGAATTCAGTCTTCAATTGTTGTATGAAGTATTTCATTTTATTTTCTTGGCATTATTTTATTTTAATGATCAGAGTTCTAAAAATTAAAAAAGCTTGTATCTAATCAACCACTGTTAAGGTGTTGGATTATGATCAGAGTAACTCAGATCAACTCTACTCTCAGCCATGGAGACCCATTGGGCCAATTAGTCTTTCTCCCTTTGCTCAACCTATCCCACAAGGGATTGTAAAAAAATAGAGAGGAAAAGATGCAAATACATATATATATATATATATATATATATATATAATAAATATATAAATATTTATATATATGTAAATATATGTATTTATAGCAAATAGGGAGACCTTATAAGTGGTTTATTAGTCCTTGTGCCTTAGCATACCAAAAAGTGGCAGAATCTGCTCAAGCTTTTTGCTAATGTGCTACTCCTTATATATTGTTGCTTGATTTCCTCTTTGTTCT
>JANHZU010003238.1:38626-53391 GCA_032468055.1 Acrochordus granulatus
AAGCGAGTATAATTTCCAAAGGAGGTTGACATCTTCTGTGAAAGTAGGATTTATGGGTGTCTATGCAGCACCAGAGCGTCTCATAAACTCCCCAAACTGACACATCAGAATCAGCTTGTTTAACTTAATCATGAGCTTAGAGGCGATCCATTTGACCTTTGTAAAATATGATAAGGCCTCTTGCTGAAATTACTGTACTCTTCAGATTAATGGAAGACTGTCAAACAAAGTAATCTTAACAATTTGAGAACTACATGCTGAACTTTTTATTACAAACTTGAGTGAAAAACAACTTCCAAATTATCTTTAATTTGGGCACTACCCCTAGTAGAAGGGAAGGGAAGGGAAGGATCTGATTCCAAATACCCTTCCTTTTATTTAAAAAGTATACTCATATAATCTGTCATTGGTGTGTTTAGACTGACACATACTTAAAAAGAGGGTGAATGGAGAGCATCATAAGTGTAATTTTATATTTGTAACTATCAGAGAATTTTATATTTCTCACTCAAGGCAGCAAAAGTAGTAAAAATATAATGGCAAAGTTATTTCAGCACAGTATTTTATTTTTCCCCTAGACTTCAAGTTACTGAGTTCCCTCTAGATGGGCACTTTAGGGCATTGCACATCAAAACAACCAGACACAAAGATAGTTTTCTCCTCTGTGCCATCACTCAGCAGAACACTTAACTCATGCTATATGACAGGACACAGTATATTACTGTTACTATACTGCAAGGACTTTAATTAATCTGGAAGTTCTGTTTAATGTGTATACATACTTATCAATAGTTTGTGGTTCTAATTCTAAACTTTCCTTTTCAAGCACATTTTTCTGTTTGAATACTTAAACTTTTTATTTTATGTTATTATTTTTATTTACTCCTGTCTTGCAAATACACTGGGAGCTTCTACAGTGGAACCAAGGTCTTTATGTGTCTAATCATGTTTGGCCAATAAAATATCTGTAAGTCTAAATAAAGAGCTAGTTAATTAATTGACTTTAGCTGACAAAAAAGAAGTAAAACAGTAAAAAAATGCGGAGAAGTTAAACAACTCCAATGAAAGAGAAACCAGCATTTTCTAAGAGAGACTGCTCCAGTATCAAACTGGTCTTATCATTCGGAACATTTTCCTAATATTTAATTGAAATCTGGAAAATGAATGTTGAATCCTTGTGGAACAAGTATGTTCCATCTGCATGAGATCCCTGAGAAGCATTCAAAATTGGCTATCATGTTTCCTCTTAATCTTCTTTTCCTAAAATTAAGAACAGTTGTGAGATAATTTATTTTGTTCTACAGATCTCCAGCATAGCCAAATGCAAAGCTTGTGAGAAATCAAGCTCCTATATTTTCAAGTTGTCTAATCCTAAAATTGTCAAGGATCAAGAGCAAATGGAAACTCAAGAGGAAATAGAAATGAATAACAATCACACACCAAAATATACTTCATGTATTCAAAACTAGTTGGAAGGTCCTATTTTTTTCCTAAGAACTTCCATGAAATAGAGAGGAGAATGTAGCTTGCCAAGTCAGGCAAAGCTGAATACTAGTCTCTATTAAACAGGAGATATTCCACTTGCTGCTGTAGACCGAATCACAGAAAAGTATTTTGCTAATAAATGAAGGTATACCTTATTCACAGTTGTCTAACATCGGATTTTCCTAGTCTGCTTCCTTCCAGATGTGTTGAACTACAAACTGCATCATACCCAGCAAGCATGGTCATTACTTGGATAGCAATAATTCAACAGATTCTCAAAAACCAACAAAGAAGAAAGAATTGGGGAAAGCAAGCCAAAAATATCACTGTGCATGTGTGCTGTTTATACATCTCCAATAGGTGATGTATAAACTGAGAATTGTGGACTATGATTGGTCTTTGATTGGATCAAGAATTGGATTTTTAAGGATTTAGATTTCTTATGTTTTTAGTCCACAATCTTATATTCAATTAGCTTGGAGTTAGCTACATTAAACTAAATAGGATTTAAATGTATAAACTCCAGATTAGCTGCTTTAAAAAAAAGATAGAATTCCCCTATTTTATGCTCAAAGCACAAGCTACTGGTCTGCCATTGGGCTGATTCTTTTCAAATAATTAAGTTATCTTCAATTTTCAGCTGACTTTTAAACTTTTTTACTGACTCAATTTGATCTCCCAGGATGCAATATTAAATATGCACGCAATAAGCAGAGACCTCTGTCCCTAACATCTGGTAAGCCCACTGAGTACAAGCATCAAAAACACCAATATTTGTAGTCCCATACTAAAATTAGATGCAGAAAAGGTTAAATAATGCAGTTCAAAAAGATCTACATCCTTAACATGAGTGGTTCCACATATGGTAAATTTGCTTTGATGTAGGCAAATGTAAAATAACTTGTCTGGTACAAAATTGACCTAAGTATAATGTGTTAAATAGAACAGCCAGTAAGCATGCTGGTCAGGAAAAGCATTTGGGAGCTATTGTGAAAAAAATGTGAAAACCATCAATCCAGAGTGCAACATTAAGCACGGTAAAAGGAAGACTTTTGAGAAGGAGAATATTGAAATAAACAGAAATATTTTCCTTTTACAAATTCCTTTGTCCTAAGCTGGATCCATTATTGTAAAAACCAATGGCCAGTGAGAAATCAGAGAATATGACTTAATGCATGTTCCTAGTAATAAGATTTTTTTTTCTAAAAATTCCAGAAACTAAATCAAGACTGGACATGAAATTCAAGTCCCATCACCCATAGACAGAACAGGGAATAGTGAGAAATGTTAGAAAAAGTGTAGAAGCTATGGCCAAGAAGGCTACAAATTGCCCACCCAAAAGGCTACATTTCAAATACTGTACATTATTGTGTTGTCAAATTCAAGTTTTTCCCAGACTTAGAAGTTAACATATACTTGGAGGACAAGCAGTGAAAGCAGAATCCAGGTCTAGAGTCTAGTTGCCTAGCCAACTTAATGAAATCTTTCTCATCATTCTCTTGATGAGGCTTATCGCAGCAAAAGAGGAGAACCAGGCAAGAGCAGAGACCCACATGCAAAGTGCCTGAGTTGCGTGTAAGGGAAGATACACATATATGGACCTGTCCAGATCAAGATTTGGCTGAAAGCCAGAAAAAAGTGGCACCTCCTGTGTCCATATAAACTTCCAGGGAGAAAGGTTCAGTGGTTGAAATATCTATGCTCTTGTAAAGTCCTAAACTGGAAAGTGGATGAAAGTGCAGTATAATCCTCCGTGCGTGTTTTACTCCATAGGAAAACCAGCTGAATGTTTTAAACTTTCCTCTTAAATAAGCATGCGTTGGATTTCAATGAAGACCCAGAAACTCCACTCACAACTATGTCCCATTATATTTCTTGGAGATTATGTCTCCATGAAATATAATAAAACAGAGATGAGCACCACCCCCTAGAGTCGGCCACGACTGGCAGGGGAAACATTTACCTTTACTTTTAATTTCCCTATAAGCTGTATAAAATATAAGCATATTAAAAAAAATTTGTTTCAATACATTGCAAAAGATTTTGCTCAGGATATTCCTTACAGTTCCAAACAGGCTTGTAGTCTTGAAGTTAACTTAGAAAGACATAGTTATTAAAAACATTGTTGATGCTTCATAACTTCAGTGCTCTTTTTGTAGAACAACAAAACCTGAGAACTTTATAGAGCCCTGATGGATACCGCCAACCTTCCAGCAGACAAGCCGTGTCTTAACCATTCATGCCACCATGCCCCTATAATAAATATAAACAGGGAAATTAGCCCAGAGCTAAATCATACACAGATTGTATTCCACATTTCATTGGTAACGGTGTTCAAAGAGATACTGAATATCCAAGAAACATTGTTCTAGCCACTTTTGAGGAGATCATACTGGAGCCTCAATTGTAGAGGCAGAGGGAAAATGCTGCAAACCAGTACAGAGGGATTAATTTAAAATAAATTATCAAGCAAATGAATCCAAGGAAGAGTATTAAAATTGCAGCTAAGTATTTCGGGAAAGTTCCTAACAAAGCAAAGCAAAGCAGGCAGTTAATATTTCTTTCCTACATTATGAGACTCGGCTCTGTGGGCTGATTTGCTCTGTTCTTCTGATGACTATACCACACTGGTTAAGTTAAAGAAATGAATTAGCGAAAGAATCGTTCCCTGTTGTGCTCTGTTAGATTACCTTATGCATAATTCAATACAATGATATGAAGATATGGGAATTTTTTAAACTATCTGTTACACAGTCAGTTCAGCAAGTAAAAATTCATTTTCCAGGACTAAATTATCTCTCCTTTTACATTCTCCTTCCTTTCTGAATTAATTTCACTCTTCACAGCCTGCCATGAGGCCATCGCTGGAAACTGTCAAATGATATTTGTTTTAAAAGATCAGTAAGTTGGTAGTGTAGCTCTTTTGTGTTCTATCCCCACCCCATGTCCCCAGGTACATAAAGGATGACACACAAACATCCCTATAAGCATTAGGCAGATAAATCCTTTGATTATTTGCTTCCAAAATCATCAGGTTAGCTAAAATGAGACTGCAGTATTTTTGTGACTTCTGCTTTCCACATTTTTCATCATTGTTTTTGTAATCAGGATAATCCAACTGAGTTTTCCCCAGCCTTCTGCCTTCCAGATGTATACAGGCTAAAACAGTAAAGATTTAAAATCAAGCTTAAATTTTGGTGAATACATAAAACACCAGATGTTGTTTTCCTACCAACAGTATGGAAGTAGCTTGACATTGCTTTTTCCCCAAAAAAACCTTTTTTTTTATTTCCCAATATGATTTACAATCCTGGGGCATCCTGGTGGTCTCCTATTCAAGTCCTAACCAATCTTTTAAATGTCAGCTAAGTGCTGCCATCTGCTGTGTTTAGATTATGTGGTGGAGCACATCTTCCATATCTCCCAGCTTGGAAAAAATAAATGAACCTGATGTTGTTTACATAAAAGGAAGAATACATCAGGTCCATAAATAATACAAAGTACAAATGAAATACACTTCTCCATTCTTGTCTCAACAACACCCAGAGAAACTCATGTGTGAACCTCAGAAGCAGAATCAAAATGATGTGCTAGATGACACTTCCTGTGTCAAATTTCTGAGATTTTTCCCATTCCTTGAAAAAAGGATAATGTATAGAATTTTATTTGGATATCCTTCTCTCTGTATGTGTACGTGTATGCGCGTGGACATGGAAATGTGTGTATGTCTTTTCTGATGAGTCCTCCCTGCGCATTATGTGGCCAAAGTACTTGAGCTTCCGCTTCAATATCTGTCCCTCCAATGAGCAATCAGCGTTGATTTCCTGTGTTACCCAGTGACTTACGTCAAAAATAAATCAAGTTTTCAAGCATGGCAAGGTCGGCTGTTTATCGATCTGAGAAACTGACGTTTTATCCAGAAGGGTTTCCCCTCATATTTCAAATGTTGAAACGTCACAATGATGACAACATTCTCATGCACACTGAAATCTGTCTTGGGCAATTTTATGTCAACATTAGAGCCTCGATTCAACCTAAAGCCCTCTGTTACACGAGCCACATTCTCTGAGTTAACCACTGTTTCAGTGCCCAGATTTTCTGTGTCGCCAAAAAAAGAAAAACCAGGAGTCTTGTAGAAACCTAACCGCAAAAAAGCTCCTACCTTTTAATGAAATCGGTTAGTCTGAAAGGTTTTATTCCTGAAACATCATGGCTTTTCCCAAGGTCTACCGAATAAGGAAGAAATCTGGCCCAGCCTTTAACTAGTCTTCCAAGTATTTCCTAAAGTTTTAAGATTTCCATCCTCAAGGCATAGAACACACACCGTTCCTCCTTTTCTTATTAATTTTATCACTGTACCTCTGAGCTTTACCTTGCCGTTTTAGTTTTAATTGATTCGATTTCCATTACTTAAGGAGAAATAATCAGATTAATCAAGAGGATTTCCTTTGAAATAAAATGCTTCTGAATGGTCGGTCCGCTGCTAATAATAATAATTAGAAGCGAGACTCATCGAGATGTCTGCGCAAGACATTCTTACATTTTTCCTCCTTTAAAATGTATCGTTGCGCGGGAGGGGAGAGCAAAAAAGCTGCCCGAGCAGCTTCGACTAAATCAAAGAAATTACAAATCGGCCAGGTAGGAAAATCCGCAAAGTACTTAATATACGGGCTGTCCAGTACGGTGCGGATCGCGTCTTCAGAAATGTGGCTCAAAGCCTGGAATTACGTAGGTCAAGAAATTCGGACATTCCGCGATTCCATCTACCCGAAGGCAGGCCAGGAAGGCCGGAGGAGTGGTTTTAAACCACGCCGTATCGCAGCTTAGCCGGGCAACAGACTCTGCCCGCACCGTCCACCTCCGATCCATGTCCACGCTTTTATGGACAGGACTGAGAGGTGTCCGCAAGCCATGGTCAAAAAAGTCAAGATGGTGCCTGCCCTCGACGCCCTGCCCGTTTTTATGACTCTCACGCATCCAACCCACATGAAAACCGAACAGAGCTTTGATCGCACGCCGCGAGAGCCATATTCCCTTTTTTTATCATGCCTGGCAAAAGTCACCGGTTCTGACATTAATCCGGGCTGCGGCTGGAAGAAAGGAGAAGGGCTCGGTGAGGACGTGCCTCGAAGCTGTCCCGAGAGAAGAGGAGTGCGCCGTCTTTCTCCGAGGCCGCCTTCCGCAGACGGGACCTCTGAGAGCCAGAGCAGAGGCTCGGTCGGGCTGCGGGGAGGGGTCGGGCCGCACAGCCCGTTCTCGGCGGCGGGCTCTCGGGTCACCGTCGCGCTCCGCCCCGGCCTTCGGACGAACGGCGGTTCGCCCACCTCGCTGCGCAAAGCCACGAGCCGCCTCAGGAGTCGGGCCGCGGAGCGCGCTGCGTGGGGTCAGTCAAGGTCGACTCCGGAATTTTTCCAGGAGGGAAGGCAAGCCGGCTCTCCCCTTCCCCCTCATCCCGAAGGAATTATGACCACCGTTAATCACTACGGCCACGACAACATTTCATTTTGTCGTTCCCCTCGTCGAGTTTTCACTCGAACCAATTCACGCTGCCGAGGGAAACGCAGGGGCTAATCCTGCGCGCGCTCGCCGGCTTCTCCTAGAAGCGCCGGGGCCCCGCGCCTCCTCCGAGCGGGGGCGCTTACGGCCCACGGGGCGGATTAGGACGCGGCGGGACCCGCCAGCACCATACAAGGCCGGCTGGCCGGGCAAGCTGCACCCCGTCCGCGCCGAGGAGGCCCATCCATTAGCGCGCGGGATCATCTGGAGCCAGCAAAGATACACAGACGATAAATTCTGGCCGCGCGCTACTCCGCGCCCCGACGGCCGGGCCGCCCGCATTCCTCCGCGGACTGCCTGGAAGGGGAGGCGGGGCGGGGCCGGGCCGGGCCGGGCCGAGAGAAGCCACCCCTTAGCCCGCCATCCACCGCGGCGCCGAGGCCTCCGCCGGCCGGTGCGAAGAGGCCCGCCGACAACGCGGCGCGCTCCTCCCGCCTTTTTCAGCTGCTCTCAAACAAACGCCGCGTCGGATTTGGATGCAGCTCGTTGCGGAGGGGTCAGCATATTGTGTGATATGCAAACAGGAAAATCATCCCACTACGCGGTGTTTGCGGAGCAAACCAAGGGTATCTCCTCACTCCCATAAAATGGGAGATTAGCAAAAGAATCAAACAAGATTGTTCAGAATGGGGAAAGGGTTTTCTTTACGATATATTTCCCTGTCACTTCCTTTTTCTTCCTCCACCTTCCATGTTAAGATATGCTCATGGTTTAACAGATCAACAGAGCCTATCTACACAGAATTGTCCCAAATGTGTGTATAGATGTGATGTGTTTTTGCTTGTTTTGTTTCAGGTGTTTTTTATGTGTTGTTGTACATGAAATCGGTGTTGACTCCTGGTGATTGCTTGGACAGGTCCCTGCAGTTCTCTTGGCAAGATTTCAGAAGTGGCTTGCCATTTGCCTCTTTCCTGGGGCTGAGAGAATATGACTGTTGGGCCAACTTAACCACTATGCCAAACTGGCTCTCCTGATTTATTGATTAAATTAAATGTATATCTGGTACTGTTTAGGTACAGTGGACTCCACTACAGAGCTGACAGTGTCCATCCAAGATCTTAGTAATAATTGCCTTGTTTCCTGTCCAACTTTAAAAAAAAATCTGAACATAGTTGATGTGTGATGTCTAAGAATGCCATATTCATTTTAATAAATTGCTTAATTAAATTTGTAATCTGAGGTTCACAACCTCTGTATAGTCATTTTGTAAATAACACTATGGCATGAGATGCTCAACAAGAAGTTTTCTTGCTCTCCAGAATTCAGAACTCTTATGTCAGAGGCCATTGTGTGCATGCTCAGAAGCTCAAAACACTTTGCCTATGTTCAAAGGGATAATACACCTCCCCTAGGTACATCTAATTTATAGCCATGCCTTGTGGATCAGATTCAGCATTTAAATCTGTGGTGACCCTGTGCCCTTGCCTTAAACTGAGGAATACACTAAGGATATATACAAGTCACATTTGGGATTCCACCAAAATCTGTCACCATTCCAGTACTTAGACCTGATGCCACTGAGAGAAAGAATCACTGAGCTCAGTGTCACAGGGGCAGATAGAATTGTTTGGAAAAGCAACCTGATCCAGAAGTGGTTTAAGAAAGGGATGCAGGGGAGAAACCTGAAATTAGCCAGATTTCAATAACAAGGAAGTTAATTTGAAACTGATCCTTCCTGAGACTAATGAAGAAAGTAGTTTGTTCAGAGAAACAAGAGCTCAACTTTGAAAAAACACTGCCTTAGATTATAATCTTCTCAATGTGGATTCTTCAATTCAGTGAAGTTATGTTTTGGAAGAAACAGCAGTTATAATGGCTTGCTTAGCTAATCTTTCAAAAGCCAAAAAAGGAATATAATGATTTCCCTACAGTTCTGTTCCAAAATCCTAAAAGCCTTTCTTTGACAAATATCTTGGCACTGTTTTTCTGTATGAAAAATCCCTCAGCCTTTTGCTTATGAAGATGATTTGTGAGAATAATCCTAGAAAGGATAGCAATCACAGACAAAATTATAAAGAATAAGGAGACAAGTGACAACAAAGAACAGTTAACAAAATGTTATACTTTCAGTTGCAGTACATGGTATGAAAATGGACACTAAGAAACAGTGAGAAAAAGAGGATAAACATTTTTGACTTATGGATTTGTAAAAAAGAACTAATCAAAGAGTCTTGGATCAAACAAGGGCTGAGGAATCTTTAGAAGTAATGATCAGCAATTAGAAATGTACATACTTTGGACCCATGATGCCAGCAGATAAGGGGTTAAAAATATGTGCTTGATAAAGCTGAGGGAAATATAATCAGAAAAAGTGAAAGATAAAGTCAGTGGAGAGCATCTAAGAGTTATCTAGAATGTCCTTGGAAAATCTAGAAATTATTGCTAGGAACAGATCAAGATCAAGTCTAATATCATTTAATACTTCAGATTCACCTTGTGTAGATCCCTTTCGAAGAATCATGCAGTAGCTTCCTGCTTCTTTCCTTTTACTGCACATGCCACTTGGATGAAATATTCTCAACCTGTACATCAATACTTCTTGTCCTATTACAAATAACTGGAGAGTATCACTCACTACTTCCAGACTTGTCTTAAATCAGACTTTTATAAGATAGACAGCCATATAAATATGATACATAAATAAACAGAATCAGAATTTTTCAGGATGTGAAAGGATCCTGGTTAGTTTCAAGGTAAGGACATTCCTAGCTTTCATCAGTGAAATAAGCAACCAAGATAAGGGAGCTCAGTTCAAGGGGACATCAGGATCAAGCCTGAAAAATAAAACCTGATTTGGAATTTAGAAGGCTCACTTAGAATCATATGGAGTTTCTATTCTTCATTGTTCTCGTTGCTTTGTGAAGAGCTGTGAAATTACAGAACACACTTATTTCTAAAATTAAGAAGAGTGTAAGAGAATAAATCCCAGTAAACCAGAATAATTTATTTCTGAAATATTCTTTTACTTAGTGATAACATCCTAAATACAATCTCCCCCAAAAGGCATTTTTAATTCCATATTTATATTTTTTGGCATCATCAGGCTGCATACTGGAAGACTGTGAGGCCAGCTGGGTGACCTTGGGCCAGTCAATCTCTCTCAGTCCTAGGAAGCAGGCAATGGCAAACCACTTCCAAAACTTGCCAAAAAAACAGAAGGGACTTATCCAAACAATTGCCAGTAGTCAACACTGACTTAAAGATGCAAAACAAAATAAAACTGGCTTGGCCACACAGACCTTCAAGTGGTTTGCATTTAAAGAGAAGAAAACTGGGATTCTCAACGACTGATTTTAATTTGTATTCTGACCTGCTCAATTTTTGGTTTTATGCTCCTCTAGTTTTTATGCTACATGTTCTGCTGAATTCTATTTGTAGCATTTTTAATGCCAGATTTCACTTTTGTCCTCTGTGAGCTATATATGAAAATGGATAATTGATCATCTAAATACTATGATTATAGTAATAAGAGAAGAGGCATAGCATGGAATCAGACATCTGTAGATCTTAAAAGTGCTTATGGAAAGTTAATTAAGCTAAAGGAGACATGTATCTCTGCCCCTTGTACCATAATCCTATAATTCTGTCTTCCTCTTTCTAGGGGCTTCTCTTAACATAGCATTGTTAAGTCCTTATGAGGAATAAATGCATGGAGAATTAAAGGGAAAAATAGTATGACTGTATATTTAGGCCAGAGTGTTAGGGGACTGTTGATTCTGTAGATTATTGTTACAATAGGTACAAAAAAAAATACAGCAACGAAAAAAATGTCAATAACTCTTCTATTTTTGTGTAATAGTTAAAGAGACTCCTATAAAGAGGTATAATGGTATCTTAGAAAGAATGGGATTAAATGTATGACATTCGCTTGGCAGAACATCTCTGAGTTTGGAAGATAAACAGGATAGGACTTAGTTAGTAAATGAATGGGAAGTTACCAGGGGATCTCAAGACTATAGACAGGATAGGGAAACCCAAAAAACATCCCAGGTGAAGGAAATGACAAATCACATCCATAGTTTTGTCAAGAAAATTGCACAAAAGTCTCCATGAAGCCACCAGGAGTGGAACTCAGCCAAAAGAAATATTTATCTTAGTCAGGAGGTGAGGCTTGGGGATTTTACCAGTAGCACATCTGCACTTTTTGGTTTCTATTTCTTAAGCAACAATTTAAATTCTCCCTAATCTTCCCATTTGCTTTGGTGTTTTTCCACATCCTGAGATAATTTCTAAGTGAATGGTAAACCTTTCAGACTGACAACCATTCTTATTTCTTGCATCCAAATAGATATGTCTTGCATCTGCTAAGATTAGGCCAAGAAAAGTTATACTATAATAACTCTGTTACAACTCCTTTCCCAAACATTATTTTTGATTCCTTGATGAAAAGCACAAAAAATCCAGCTTTTTTTTTACTATTGTAATAAGCTCATAGTTTAATCCATTCTCCAGAGCATAAACATAGTTTTTCACCATCTGGATATGGTCTTCTGAATTATTCTTACAGGAGAAGTTGTTTTCCAATACAGTTGAAGTTCAATAACTTGCTTGATTCCTCAATTCCCAAGTTATCTAATTTGTCTTGAATCAATGGATTTCACATGGCTCAATGGATTTCAGTTACTATAAATAAACAGAGGGTATTTGGTTTTCTCTCCTTATAACTCATTGATGGCAAAGAAGATTTTGATCACTTATTGAACACTTTCTTGAGGATCTTTCACAAAATATGAACAGCATCAATTGAGAGCATCAGAATGTAAGAACAGCTTTCCTGGATCAAACCAAAAGCCTGCTAAGTCCAGCATTCCTCTCCTACAGAGCTAGTCAGAGGTCAAAGGAGAACCAAAAGTAGGATATTAATTCAGAAACAGCTTCTTACTCATATTCCCCAGCATCTGATCTTAAGAAGCATATTGCTAACAGTATTGAAGGTTATCAGATGGGATGGGATAGGATTTTTTGTATAAAAAACGCAGATTAATGGATCATCATAATCATCTGTAGATTTGCACCCTGACTTTTTCCCCTGTCTTTTTTTCTAGGAACTCAAGGCACACTAGTATAAGTTTCATAGACTCCATTAAAGATGCTATCCTTATTATAGTTTATTCAGTTTACATATATATTTATTTAAGATCCCTCACAAATATTTATCATGTACACATATATAGCTTTCTTTTTGTAAAATAAATGACATGGTGTAATATTTCATATGTTGTTTTTTATCTGAGGTTGCATTTACCTACTTTAAAGAATTGCTAAGAACCAGAAGATTTTTACTATATCCTGATAGGTAAAACCATAGAACTCAAAGAGGGTGTACTTTCTTTTTCACATGACTGTATATGCATAGCCATCACAGTATTCCCTTTCAGGCTAAGCAGTATTATACAAAGCATACAAAAAGTGTTAGAAATCAAAGGCATGAAATTTTAAGCAAGGCAGGATATATGACCATAATTGGGACCAGAACTTCCTTTGCTAAGAAATGTTGTTGAGTTACATCTGATTTTACAAACTTTTTTGTCCCAATGATTAAGTAAATCATGTGGATAAATGAATCCAGCTTCCACCATTGCTTGTTGAAAACCCCCAGGGAAGGTTGTAAATGGTAATCACATGACCCCAGGATGTTGCAACTTTTGGAAATACATGCCATTGTCACATATTTTGATCACATGACTGCAGGGACACCAACAGTAGGTGATTATAGCCTTACAGTATAATTTTATCACATTTAGTCACAAGTAATTCCTACAATATTCAACATTCCATCGTAAAGTCTTCAAGTTTGCAGTCTTTTAGAATAATCTCATGCATCTTTACTCAGATTTAAGTCCCTTTTGTTTATCAAGGACTTATTCTTTTAAAATTGATTAGCCTCTGTCAAGTAAATTTCGATATGGATATAAATGAAGTGGTGCTGAAGCTTGTGTTAGAAGACAGAATGACCCTTTTTTAAAATGGCATTCACCATTATGTAGGCATTAAACTGCCCAATTAAGGGGGAATGAGATATTTTTAATTGCATATATTTGTACAATCACTTAATCTAGATGATTTAATGTTACATCTCTGTAACTATTTACCAGAGAATAATCCCCTTTAAACAGAGTGGCACTTATTAATGAGTAAATATAAATAGTATTGGACAGTAAACGTATCAACATTGCAGCCTTCAGTTTTAGATTTGTGACAATTATTTTTCTATCACATAACAGTCTGAAAGCTATCACCAGAGGGCAAAAAGAATTATCCTCATTGTGTTTATTTTAATTTGCCTTGTTATTTTTAAGCAAATGGGTTTGTGCTTTTTGCACACCCACCTATATTTTCTATTTGTATTATTATACCTAGAGAGGTAGGCCAAATAAATTAATGCTAATGATGAATCTTCATATGTTGTGTTTGTAGCAAGTGTGAATACAGGATGAGATCTGCACTTTGACAACTTGTTCTTTATTCTCAAGAGACCTGAGAGCGTTTTGCAAAAAGACTGCTGACAAAAAAGATATGCTTTGGGGGCATTTCTGTCTAGATAATTTCCCATTAAGTTTCTTGTGCTCTACATATTTAGTATCAAAGCTTGGCAAAAACCAAACCCAATACACAGGAGTGACTTATAAAGCTCTCCTTAGTTATACTACCCCCAGGGAGGCACTACCTTGATCTGGTTGTGGGGCTTGTGTACTCTGAGGAAGATGAGACCTATGCCAGAGATTCAACCATACTGGACAGACCTCATCAGAGGAGCCAGACAAAGAGTATCTCCCTCTCATAAAAAATACGGTGAGACGTAATTTACAAAAACCCATACCAGCTCAATTGTTGCCTGGGTCAACAAGGACTGTGCTAGATTTTGGAGTTCTTGGACATCTGGTGTAAAATGGGCTACAGGACTCCATTGGAGAAGGAAATGGCAACCCACTCCAGTATCCTTGCCAAGAAAACCCTGTGGACAGCACCAAAAGGCTAAAACATATGATGCCAGAAGATGAGCCCCTCAGGTCGGAAGGTGTCCTGTATGCTACTGGGGAAGAGCAGAGAACAATTACAAGTAGCTCCAGAAAGAGTGAAGTGGCTGGGCCAAAGCCAAAAGGATACTCAGCTGTGGATGTGTCTGGAGGTGAAAGGAAAGGCCAATGCTGTAAAGAACAATAAAGAACATCGACATCTTGGAAATCAGTGAAGTAAAATGGATGTGAATGAGTGAATTTAATTCAAATGATCACTATATCTCCTATTGTGGGCAAGTATCCCTAAGAAGAAATGGAGTAGCCATCATAGTCAATAAAAGAGTGAGAAAAGCAATCTTGAAAACAATAGAATGATCTTGGTTCAAATCTACAGCAAACCATTCAATAGCACAGTAATCCAAGTCTGTGCCCCAACCACTGATGCCGAAGAGGCTGAAGTTGACCAGTTCTATGAAAGCCTGCAAAACCTTATAGAGCTCACACCAAAAAAAGATGCCCTTTTCATCATAGGGGATTAGAATGCTAAAGTGGGAAGTTAAAAGATAACCAGAATAACAGGCAAGTTTAGCCTTCGAGTACAAAATGAAACAGGGCAAAGGCTAACAGAATTTTGTCAAGAGACTATGCTGGTCATAACAAACCCACTTTTCCAACAACCCAAGAGGCAACTCTACACATGGACATCACCAGATGGTCAATACCGAAATCAGATAGATTATATTCTTTGCAGCCAAAGATGGAGAA